>BRDA01087703.1:0-15408 GCA_036984385.1 Crenuchus spilurus
GAGATACAGAGAGAAAGAGACAGGGGGGAAGCATGGAGAAAGAGAGAGAAGAAAGGAGATATGTAGAGAGGGAGAGAGACAGGCAATGATAGAGAGGAAAGTAGAGAGAGAGAGAGAAAGGTGGGGGAGAGATGGGGAGAGAGAAAAGTAGAGAAAGAGTGAGAGAGACAGACAGTAATAGAGAAGAAAGTAGAGAAAAGAAAGGAGATACAGAGAGAGAGACAGTGCAGAGAGATGGGGATGTAGGGAGAAATAGATACAGAGAGAGAGTAGAGAGAGAGACAGTGCAGGAGAGAGGGGGATGTAGGGAGAAATAGATACAGAGAGAGAGGAAAGGTAAGAGTGAGGAAAAATGGAGAGAAAGAGCAGAAAGAGTGGGAACGCGAGAGAGAGAGAGAGAGAGAGAGAGAGAGAGAGAGAGAGAACAGAATAGTGATGATCATAAGAAAAGTCAGAGTTGGTGTATCAGGTCATGAGGATACAGAAGAGGGAAGCAGTGATGGAGTGATGGAGTAAATGGAGGAGAGAAGCCTCGGAATGGTTGGTGGAGGTAATGCCAGATGCACATTCTTTGGCAGGGTAGATGGCTCTTGTAAAAGTCCCTGGAACATAATGTTCAGCCGGAGAACTCCAGGAGACACAGGACGGTAAACACGTCTCACATGATCAGCAGGAAAGTGTCGCTGTAACCCTTCAGGTGCGTCTACGAGACATTCAGAGACAACAGGACTGTCTGTGCAGGAGATTACAGATGATTTAGTAGTAACTGATGTAGAATGACCATTAAAAATAAATACTTAATTAGGAAGTATTTAAAAAAAGGCTTCTAAGATGTATTTTTACTTTTCTGGATGTTCACAAATCTTTATTTATTTGTTTTCCAACATTGTAAATGAATACGGAAGTCATCCGGACTACACATAAGGAATCATGCAGTAAACTTAAAAGTGATAAACAAACCAAAATATGTTTTTGATTTTTAGATTCTTCAAAGTAAGCACACAACTGATGTCACATTAAGAGGGCAAGAAATGCAAGTCATTAACATTACAGGTACCTCATAAAGCTTAACTTGAAGCTTAAACTTCATAAGCCTGGCTGTTGTGTGGCCATAACTTTTCACCCAGAGTGGCTCAGGTATTAACTGGTATTAATGTTATGGCTGATTGGTGTGTATTATGGACATATAAACTTCAAATCTTTACAAAGACTTATTATATTTGTTAGTGTGCAGTTGTTAGTCTGGACACAAGGTGGCAGTACAGAACCTGGCTCAGGTCTAAAGGCATTCATGTTGGTCTTCAGGATAGAAAACGTGGTCAGTCTGTGGATCGGCAGTAAGCTGAGCTCCTTTATCTCATCACTGTAAGAAAGCTCTGCTCTTAAATCGAGTCTCTGAATGTGGCTCATTATTTTTAACCGTATCTGATGTCTGTGCTTTTACACACCGACTCAAAAGTTCAGGGACATCTTTCCTTCTCCTGAAATGTGAATCTGCTCCACATTCGAAGAAAACATGATAAGTATATTTTGGGAAAATGTATTGTGTGTGTGTGTACTTCCCTGCTCATCCCAGAAATATGGAGCACCGTCATTCCAGAGAATACAGTTCCACAGCTCAATGCTGGGGCCTTTATACTTTTCTAGCCCACACCTGGTATTAGTCATGGTGCCAATAGGTTCATGTTTATCTGCCAGAGTCCTACTCTATACTTCTCCACAAGGACTAAACAAACTGTGTGTGTGTGTGTGTGTGTGTGTGTGTGTGTGTGTGTGTGTGTGTTTCAGCAATGGGTGCGAGGCAGCTTCATTAGAAGGGGTGTCCACAAACATTTGGACATATAGTGTAATTCAGCCTGTGTAGACCGGCCCACTACAACCATCACTCCAGAGATGGCCAGGAAGGCCCAAGCCCATAACTTAACCTTAACTCTAACCAATGAGAGTAAGAGGCACTGTTGACGTGTACCCACTGAAAGATAGGGGTGTTCCAGTTTTAGCACAGGGCTGCAGTTGGATCCTGTTAGAGCATCTCGGCACATCTCGGACTGTGATGAGGATTCTCAGCCTTACGTATTCATGTGACGGTTTCTGACATGGGTGACACGGCACAACATCAGGAGCGGCCCGAGGGTGGTCTGCCCCGCCCCCGAGAGGTTTCGTGACACGCCCTTGGGACCATTGCATTGCTTAGAGCCGGCCGATGTTTGTTGCTTGTGAAGTTTGAGTTGGTGGAGTGGATGCCGTTGGAAGGACATGACTGAAATGCCTTTAAGCAAGGCAGCTAACCCAAAACTGCTGCCCGGGTGCTGAGGATGGGGCTGCCCACTGCTTCAGGCACATGCTCACTGCCCCCAGTGTGTTCACTAGTGTGTGATTGTGTGCCCAGATGGGTTAAATCTAGAGGACAGTTTCCTCTATACAAGCACATTGGTCAATGATTGTGCACTTTCACTTTCACTTCCATCATAATGTATCACTCAGACCACATCCAGGTCTCAAAGAGCAGTTCATGTGGTTTAGAAAACGTATTATTAACAATTAAAAAGATGTTAAATCAGATGCCTCTGTAGTCAAGAGTCGGCATCATTAGAACCGATTTGAGACATTTCATCTCTGAGATGGCTGTCTATGGGCGGATGTGGCTCAGTGGCTAAACCGAGCAGAGTTGTTCACAGGCTCTGAAGACTCATTTGCAAAAACTGATATCTATATTTTTTTTTTATCATTTTTCAGTTTTCGACATTATTAGAACGTGGTCGTTGCTCTTTACATCGGGTGTAAATTTCATGAAGACTGGAACAAAAGAATTGTCCAAAAATGACTTCGAAAAACGTCTGGTTCCATTGACTTCCATTAAAAGCTAAGAAGTTTTTTACGTCTCCTGTGAAGTTCTCATTTTGGAGGATCTGTTTTTCCAAACAAACTCTTCATCTCTTTGGGAAGATTATGATTTATGTTCGCTCGAGGGTCGACTACATCGTGGGTAAGTGGTGAAATATGCAAATGTGATTTCTGAGTGACCCTTTCCTTTCATTTAAGAAGTGCTGATATGAGTAACATGCGTACAGCAGGGAATGTAGACCAAGTAGACTGTTGAGCAGACTTGCTTATTGACTCACTGATGTTGATCAGGCTGACCAATGTTTTTAAAAAGATTTTTAACTCGATTATTGATGTTATTCACTTGCTAGCTCCCAAATACTGAATTTCAGTACTGAGTCCTACATTAGGCTTAATCTTTATTAAGAAATGCCTTTACAGAGCTCGTTAACCATTTGAGTGAATATCGAGAGGAAAGGATCAGTGCACCTCTGCGTTTTTGGAAGCTTTCTAATCAGCATTTGCTCTATGCAATGACGGGCACTATGGTCTATATATGTTCTTGATTGCATCTCATCCTAAGTATAGATGACATTTACTTCTGCTCGAGAATAAATCCATAGGTGTCATAACTCAACGACTGAACGAGTGAAATGTTCATTAGCTCCATCGAGTCGCTTCCTTGCATGATTTTCACCCGATCGATCTATAATTTTCTAAGCTGGTATTGACTCAGGATTCTCATAAATAATGTCTCCATTAAGCAGTTCATTCTGAGAAGAGTGTGCTTGCGAGGGACGGTGGGCTGTGTTGGGTCAGCCGTCCTAAATGATGACAGATTGCTGTAGTAATGAGAGCCGCTCATGAACTTTATGAGAAGAAAAATGAAGAGTAGAAGAAGCGGCATCGCTGGTTTGATGGTAGAACATTTACATTCATCACCAACCTTCAACTAAGCATGCATTTGCACAATCATACAAGAACATTGTGACCACCTACCTAATAGTGGCTTGGCTAGGAGTGCTTGCTCATCCTTTCCTCATTGCTCATGTGTTCATTATAGAGGTTAACTGGGAGGCTTTGGTTGCCTTGTACCACTCACTGGGGTTGTTGTTTCTCTCTAGCATCAATGGCCATTGGGAGGTGTTGGGAGGCACGGAATGTTTGGGAAGTCCATTCTCGGTGCACCTTCACTACAACAGCTTTAGAACCTCCCACAATGTTAGTGGATTCTGAGATGCTGCCACCACCATGCTTCACCTGGTACCCTATTATATAATATGCTTTGCCCGTGATGATGGTTTTACACTCTGCCCATGTCACTCCACTTCAGCATTCAATTCACTGACTTCCTGTAGCTGCTCTCATCAGACTCAAAACCCGGATGCTGGCCTACAAAGCAAGAAATGGACCAGCCCCTCCCTACCTAATGGCAATGGTCAAGTCTCGAGCCGCAGCCCTAGTTTAAAACACTTATTGTAATTCACTGTAATGGTATTATTGTGTATAATTGCATATCTTTTCATCTTTGTAGGTATTAGTGATGGTTTTGTTCTAACAGTGTCTGAACTTCAGAGTAGCTGTCTGTAAATGTAAACTCTGCTGCAACTGATTAGTGTGCTGACTAGTAAATATAGTAATATTAGTAATTAGACTAGAAATATTCGGATATGACTGTGTATGTACGTATACTCTGTACTCTTGCATTAATATGACTTTGGCTTCAGACTGTGGCTGGCGTTTGAATGTTCTCTCCGCTTTGACAAATAAGATGAAGGCTGTTTGTGATGTGAATTAAGGAAAACGATCCTGTTTCTGAAGAACAGGGTCAACGGGTTTATGGAGACAATCACACTGACTGTACATCATCTAACTGGAGCTATTACCAGCCTGCGTGAGACGACTCCGACACTGTAGTCTCATATATAGACTTAATAATGTTGCCTGCAGTTACGATCACGCTAAATTAAAATATCAAAAACGTCGCCCAAACGTTTTGTGTCGCCCAAATTTATGTACAGATACGTGTTTATCTCCATGGTAACGGGTGAATAAACACCTGAAGGGGACGTGTTGGTAAAGGAGCTCGCAGCTCTGAAGGCTATTATATGATGGAGTTATGTAATCAGCTGGACAAAGAATGTTCTGGGCTTTTTGCAGTGTTGTTGTGTGTGTGTGTGTGTGTGTGTGTGTGTGTGTGTGTGAGAGAGAGAGAGAGAGAGAGAGAGAGAGACGAGCTTCTGAAGGTGTGAGAGGAGCTGTGACCAGTCGTTAGGAAGATTCATGGTGTTTTGTGCATCTTCTGATCAAGGTTAATAATCAGAGGCACAGAACTTGTGTATGTGTGTCGATGCCACCAAGGTTAAACACGTGTGTGAACATGTGTGAGGGCATGTGTGTGTGTGTGTGTGTGTAGGTTACGTGTGATGTATGAGGCTGAGGCTCATGTTTTCTCAGTGGTGATGTTCCCAGTAGCTTCTGCACAATTCATACAAGAAGGTTGAGGGGGTGTGTGTTTATGTTTGTGCCCTAGTATTTAAGTCTTTGTGGGGACCAAATGTCATCATCATGATATGAATATAGGAATATGTAGGAGTTTGGACATTTAGCTGGTCACAAGGAGTTGGTCATGTATATATTGTGTGTGTGTATTTTGTAGGGACCCAATGTCCTCATAATGATAGGAATACTATTGTAGTGACATTTTCCTGATCCCCACATGGAAATAGTTTTCACCACAAATGTGAAGTTTTTTAGAAAAAGCAAAAGAGCAGAAAGGCACACTAACCCAAATCTTTAGTACCTTTTGGTTCCTGAGTTAAAGTTCAGGTTTAGAGTTAAGATTAGGTTCATGTTTAGTATTTTTCTACAACAATGTTGCACGATTGAGTGGAATGTCCTCACAAATATAGTAACACCAGATGTTGAGTGTGCAGGTAGGTGGCATGGTGTATCTTCTGCAGGACCCTCAGCACACCTTCAACACTGCACTTTAAATGATGAGTAAAAACCCTCCTTTAGATGTTCAGCAGATTCACAGATCAGTTCACTAACACTAACACTTATAAGCTAGATTAAAAGGCCCATATCTGGGGGAAAAAAAACTTTTCTTGCTTTTTAAAATCAGTTAATTTAACAAACCGTGTAAACAAGTTTGAAAATATCCCATTAACCTCCTGGTACATACCATACAAGGAAGCTGCAAATAAAGTCTTGTTTTGAATGAATCATATTTGTGATGTCATATACCATATGTCCAAACTGTTCCTCTCAAAAGCAGTATTAATAGATCAGAGCACTGTGGAGTAGCTGCACATGAGTTTAAGGTCATCGTGCTCCGTGTCATGCATTCTGGAGTGATGTAGCTCCATCCAATACATTTGGAGTGGAGTTTCTCATCCAGAACATCAGTTTGGGTTCACAAACAGAATTATCCAACACCAGAACCTGAATGTTCTCATGTCTGAATACAATCAAATCCTCACAGCAATCTTCTAACAGTAGTCACAACATATGTATTTGGATTAGTAATAATGTGTAATAAATACATAGCTTGTCCTAACTATAAATAGAATAGTAATTTAGTAACATGATTTACATATGTTACAATGTTGATTATGGAATTCGCCCCTTTCACAATTCCCAGAATGCACTGCGTGACCGGCAACATCCGGTTCACCATTTTCTCTTGTTTATGTCTGTGCCAGCTACGCTACATACACTGTTTACAACTTTATTTGGTAAGTAAATACTTACGTGACATCTACTAGCTTTTGTAACTATATGCAGATAATATTTCTTTGGATATTAAACATCATATCATGTTGTTTCAACTTGTATGTTCAATTTATGCAGTGGGTTTTTAGTGTAGACACGTTGTTGCAAGCTATCGTGTTGCATGCTATCAATACTAAGTTACACTACTAGCTGGCACAGACATAAACAAGAGAAAAACAAGAGAAAATGGTGAACCGGATGTTGCCGGTTGCGTGGTGCATTCTGGGAATTGTGAAAGGGGCGAATGGACGAGCTTTGGTACATTAGCATCATTAGCATTTGCATGAGAATTTTAGTACATTCACATGATTAGCATTAGGAACATTAGCATAATTAGCATTAGCATGAGAGTTTTAGTACATTCATTAGCATTAGCAGGAGAGTTGTAGTATGTTAGCATTATTAGCACTAGCAATGCGTTTTGCTACATTAGCGTAATTAGCATTAGCATGTGAATTTTGCACATTAGCGTCATTAGCATTAGCAGGAGAGTTTGGGTAAATTAGCATCATTAGCATGAGAGTTTTGGTACGGTAGCATCATTAGCATTAGCAATGAGAGTTTTGCTACATTAGTGTAATTAGCATTAGCATGAGAATTTTGTTTATTTGCGTTGTAAGCATTAGCAATGAGAGTTTCGGTACATTAGCATTAGCTTAAGAGATTGACTGGCTGTGTCAGCACTGAGTGGGGTTAATCATATGTGGATGTTTGTATTGCTGTTTCAGTCTGGATTTCAGAATTGTTACACCTCTGATATTGAATATTCTGACATATTGAACATTTTGACCACAAAGTGAACATGCACGTTATGAGATCAGCAGATATGTACAGCATTTAGACTTTTGAGAAGACAGACAAGATAAACCTTCACGTCTCTCCATCCTCAGCTCAGAGAGGATCAAGTTCTTTCATGCCGTTCTATAGTCTGTAGTGTAGTGACGTTGAGATTGATGTGAAAAGGCAGTAACTGTGAGGGAGATGGGCAGATTTGATGGACAGAGGAAAAGAAAGGAGGAAGGAAATGTGTGGAATCCTCCACACACCACAGCTGGAGGGGGTTTGGACTGTAAGTGATGAGTGAGGGAGTAAGAGAGAATCAGAATGAAAGAGAAATGGAAATGGAGAGCTGCAGAGAGAAAAGGAGAGACAAACCCACACAGAGAGGAGAGAAACTAAACCACAGAGAGAAAGTGAATCAGGGATAAACTGGGTAAAGGGTCATTGGGCACTCCACAGTGATTGACCATCACGTTCCTGTGAGCTGAGTCACATGACCACAGCATGACTTGCTTCTCTGCGGCGCCAGTGCTCATCCCATCTGTCTTTGTGTGTGTGTGTGTGTGTGTGTGTGTGTGTGGTCTACCGCTGGATTCCTATGCTGTGACTTGTAGAGGCACCTGTCACAGTGGTCATTCTGCAGCCATCTAATCCCTTTGGTGGTGTTTACCAGGTTTATGCCACATTGTAGGGACCTAAACCTGTTTACCTAATTACACTGTGGTGACCTTTCTTCCTTATGGACACCACAAGCTGGACCCCACAACATAGATAATTTAATAAGGTGAAGGCAAGTTTTAAAGTTAGGTTTAGGGATTGCGAAAGGGAAGCTGAGGTTAAATGATGGGGAACCGAGTACCAGAGTCCAGCAGAGTGGTGTTTTCTCTGCTCTGACATAACAATTAAACCTGTTAATTACCTTAATTACATAACCTGTTAGTTAGGTCAATTAGGCGTGGTTAGGAAAAAATCCAAACACGACTGGAATCCAGCCCTCCAGGTCTAGAGTTCACCATGACTGAGTTAGGTTAAAGGTCAATGGGAGGTTAATGGTAGGACAGGGATGAGGAACTGAGTACCAGAGTCCAGCACAGCTTGGTATTTTCTCAGCTCTGACACAACAGTTAAATCAGGAAATAACCTGCTGTGTTAAATCAGATGTTATTGATTAGGAAAATCCCCAAACTGTGCAGGAATCCAGCCATTCAGGACTGGAGATCCCCATCCCTGCGACAAGGTTTGGGAAAGTCTCCAGCAAATGAATGGAGGTCTATGTAATGTCCCCACAGTTCACAGAAATAAGTGTGTGTGAGTGTGTGTGTTCTTGTATTTCTCCCTGTTGGGGACGGAAAGTCCTCATAATGACAGGAATGCCTGTCAGATCTGTAGAAGTGGGGACTTTTTTCTGGTCAAGAAATGTGACATTTTTATTACAAACTTTTTTAATTAAAAGAGCAGAAGCACTGACCTTTGGTTGCTAAGTTTAAGTTTAGGTTTATTTTTGCTCAGTATTACACAAGTCAGTGGGATGTCCTCACTAGTATAGTATTACCAAAAAGTGTGTTTGTGTGCACCAGGTTTATGCCATGCTTTGGGTACCAAGACCTGTTTAAATGGTCAGCTTCTTTCCTTGCAGGACATTTTAAGGTGAAGACCTTTTTAAAGTTTTTAAAGTTTTAAAGTTTGAGTAAGTCTATGTCAGGGGTGTCAAACTCCAGTCCTGGAGGGCCGGATTCCTGCAGAGTTTGGTGATCTTCCTGATCAAACACACCTGATTCAGCTCAGCAGGTAATGAGCAGGTTTAATTGTAGTGTCAGAGCAGAGAAATCACCAAACTCTGCAGGAATCTTGCCCTCCTGGACTGGAGTTTGACACCCCTGGTCTATGTAATGTCCCCCCAATTTGAGAGAGATAGTGTAGAATGTCCCTCTAAGTATATAAAGACCAGGTATCCGCCGCTGTCCCATCGTGCAGGTGTAAAAAGCCCTTTTGGCTGGGTCACTGTGGGAATGTGATGGACTCTTGCTCTAACTTTGCCTTTGTGTGAACTTGTAACTTATTTCTAAATGTTTAGTCTCACACTGTGCACTCAAATGAGATTTCACACTGATGTATGTGCGTGATTGTTTTCAGCTCAAGCAGCATGAGTCTTTTGTAAATGTGTGCTTGTGCATGAGAATGTATTTAGCACATAGTGGGGACCAGTACTTGTGTGTATCAGCAGTAGAGCACAGATTGTAGTTTGAAGAGCCTTGATAGTTTAGGGTCCTCACTATAATTTGTAGTTATAAACTGCAGCCCATTTGGTTTTACTGCAGCATTAGGTGTTTATTTTGCGACTAGTTTGGGCAGAAGTCCTTCCTCATGCCTTCCAGATGATTATACGTTCTGGAGCTTCCAGGAAAGAAAAACATCTGCTGCGGTGACACGTTGTTTGTGAACTGCGTTCTGTCGTAGAGCGTCCACTTCCACTCACCCACTACACGACCGCACCTGACCACACAAATCCCTCCGGCACAGTGCACAGCCTGGTGGTCAGAGCAGAGAAGTGCAGCTTGCTGATGAGTCACAGACTGCTGAAAGAGCTGGGGAGAGAGAGAGAGGGAGGGGAAAGAAAGGGAGTGAAAGAGAAAGTGAGAAGATTGCTTACTTGTTGAGTCACTTGGTAGGCATGGATTGACTGGATGTGTCGTAGATGACTGTGACGCTCACACACACTCATACACAGATGCAGAAGACAAGGTCTTCATTCTGTACAAAGCTGCTGGGTCAGTCTGGAGCGCTCTCTCTCTCTCTCTCTCTCTCTCTCTCTCTCTCTCCATCTATTCAACTTTAATGTTATTGAGGAGACCAGGATGGACCATTACAAGAGTAAGTGTACTTTGATCTGAGCCATTTGCACTGTAATTGTGTGAGCTCTTCTGGAATGTGCGTGTGTGATGGTACTCTATCTGGACAAAAGTTTTGGGACACCTGCTCATTGAGAATTTAGAGTTTATCCTGCTTTTGTTGGAGCCTCTACTGGTTGATCTTTATCTTACTGTCCAGGGAGGAATTTGGGGCATTCAGAGACGAGATGATCACCATTCCCAACTCATCCAGCATCGGAGGGCTTTATACCATTCTTGTCAACGCCTGGCATCAGGAACAGTGCCAACAGGTGCCCCTATACTTCTCTGTATGCATCTGTTTCAGCAGTGGGTGCAACTTAAAGTGCATTCATTACAGTGGGTGTCCACAAACTTTTGGACAGTGTGGCACTTTGTAAATGATGTGTAGTTGATGTAGGTGGTAGATAAGAGTTCAGGCAGTAGATGTATATGCTTGTATGTAATTGATAAACTTCTCAAATATGTGCAGAGCAGCTGTGCACCCCAGCTTTGTGATAATGGGATAAGCAGTGTATGGAGCTCTTGCGTAGGCTCAGGACTGGATACTGTGTGCCATATGCTGTAAATAAACTAATCAGGTTTTTGAATGGAGTGATTGTATTAATCCGTCGCGCTCTTGTCTTGTCATTCTCACTTAGACTTCTGTTGTTTAGCATGCCTGTGCTTCAGGAATGAGTGTGTGTGGGTGAGACCCTGTGGGGTGGGTGTGGTGCGCACCTTGCCCTAACCCATCCGCTGGCCACTCATAAACGTTATCTAGCTCTGCGCTACACACCCACATAATCATGTGCCAAAACATTATGACCAATATATTAATTGGCTCTGGGTGTTGGACGTGAGGTAGACCTGCCTTAACCATCACTTGATGGTGTGACGACAGCCAGAACTCTAACCTTATTAGGCAGAGGGGTGAGAGACTGAGCCAGTTTTTGAAGATGGGGATGATTAGGAGGGAATATTAATACTCTTGTAGAGGAAGTACAGTGTCCCCATCACTTCCAGATCCACACAGAACATCCAGATCCACATCCAGCAGCCACACAAGGTCATCCTTGGAGGTCTCCCATTCAAATACTAACCAGACCAACACCTGCTTGGCTGCCGTGGTCCTCCACAAGCCAGAACAGTTCAGAGCATGGACTGTACAAGGTGTGCTGTGGTATCCTGTAGCGTGAGGTGTAGGCGCTGTAGATTAGACTTGTTGTAGCATATCCCACAGTTGCTTGATCTGATTGAGATCTGGGGAATTTGTCAGTATGTGCTCACCAGAGATGCTCCACTTTATTGATATGGTCATAATGTTTTGGCCTTTGATGTTATAGGTCTGTTATATCCGAAAGCTTGACATGTTATGAGAGAATGAACATTATTTGCCTTGATCACAGCCGCTGGGAATGAGATGGGGCTTCGGTACTTGCCGATGATGTCAGCGCTGCAGGAATCTTAGATCAGAGCCAAATCCAGTCATCCTCTGCACTCGAGATTTAAAATTCTGAGTCTGACGTAATTGAACCCATTTAACCTTAAGCTTATTACACAGTTATCTTAAAAGAACACTGCAGGCTAATCTGTTGCTGCTGTACCTGTAGAATGTATTATTATGTATAATGACTTAGAAACCTGTTTGTGTACTACAGTACATACAGTGCGTAGACAATCCACCAGGGGGCACAAGACATGTATCTGATTTTAGACATCAGGGTTTTGTTATATATTTAATTCATAAGGCACAGTATGTAGTTTCCAGCGACATCTAGTGGTTTAGTTTCCATATTGCAACCAAATGAAGACTTTTTCCACAGCCCCTCCCTTCCAAACACAAAGGAATCTCTACGGTGGCCATAAGATCTCATATATCTTTGAAACTCCCGAATGCGATGTCTAATAGCAGCTTTAGAGCTAGTGATATGTCAAGTGGCAAGATTAATTTTAATTAGAAATTTAGGAAATGTAATATGTAAAATTATAACTACAATGCAGACGAAACATTTTCTGCACTTCAGTAGTGCTATTGTAAATGTTAGCTGTTTTCTGTACAAAGTAATAAAGTAAACGCATCAAACTGCTTCACTGTAGACAGATAATGCAGGCAGGATACACATTTTTCTCTAGTCAAGGTAAGCTTGCCATGCTCTGAAGAATGAACTTATGAGCTCATATTAGCTAAGCTCGCGAACTAGCGTGCAGCTACGAATCTCCCGTTCCACCTTAAATGCTGCAGTAGCGTCTAAGTAGTAGTGTTCAGCTCTGATCCACTACAATGTCCTGCAGCACCATTTAAGGTGGAATGGGGTAAAAACACTGCGCACACGAATATGAAGCTAAGTTTCATCATGTTTTCTTTTCTTTGACGATTGAAGTTGTGTTTTCTCTTCTTGATGAGCATAAGAATGTTCCGCCATCTTAAATAAACAAAAAAAAACCTTTATTCTTGCTTCTACTCCGTGTATTTCTTCTTATGGAGGTATATGTTTATTTCTTCTTCTTCTCCTGTTTTATGTCAGCCAACGGTAAAACAAAGCTAAAGCGCCATCGAATTTGAGTGGCCAGTTCGTCATTACAACACAAACGGTTTTTGCTAGCCTCGTTTGTCCTTTTCGAACTACTGTAGAAACATGGCGATGCAACATGGTGGCCTCAGTCTGTGTTCGACCCGCGACCAATGTAGATATAAACAGCTTATTCTAAGGTAAAATAATCAAACGACTTCTTAGTTTATAATGTTTAGATGTGTTTATAATCATTTTTATTAGTGATTATCTTAAATTCTGCTAAAAGATAACCTGAAATATTACATACTGTGCTTTTAAATATATTTATTTGCATATATTTTAATATATAATGTAAGATGGTGTCATTTAATTATCACATTGAATATGTAGAGGTTTAAAAACGTAACTGTGTATCAAATATGATACACTTGGGTTAATATGGTATTGGGAATCCTAAGACAAGGCCAAGTATTTAAATGAGTATTGAAATGGGTGGTTGACTGTGCTCAGTGAATCAAAAAGACAGAGAGAGATAAAGTTAGAAGGGGAGTTCCATTGTGCCCGTTTAGAGGCGTGTGTGCATTTGCTCGGTCAGTACAGGGTCACCCAGGCATGAGGGGTGAGCTGCACTTCCTCTCCTCCCTGGTCTCCAGAGCAACAGGCCTTGGCACTACAGATAGAGTAATCATGCTTGTGAGTGTTAGGGGAGTGTGTGAGCAGGTCGACATTTAAACACCAGGAGGTACCAGAGGCAAGAGGTGCCGGATGGGCAGCAGGCGAGATCGTGTGTGTGTGTGTGTGTGTGTGGTTGAACTGCAGTGAAGCTCACTTGTTCATCAGTTGTTTTACTGGTCATGTCGTAAAATCACCAGCGTTAAATTATAAAGTCATCCGTGTTGAACTAATGTCCATAGTGTTCATTTAGGTACAATTGGAAACACTCAAACAGTCAATGGTGGTGATACTATGAACCTCACACTAACACACTAACAGTGCCCACATACAGGTACTCAATCATGTTTGTGGACATCCCTTCTAATGAATGTAGACTTGAAGTTACACCCACTGCTGACACAGATGTACAGATGTCCACACACACATACAGCTTGTCTAGTCCCGAAAGTACTGCCAATACATTAGGGCTAAACGTGAACCTATTGGCACCATGTCTAATGCCAGGTGTGGGCTACAGGGGTATATTGAGCTGTTCTCTGCTCCATCCAGTACTTTTGGGATGATTTGGGGATGAGGTGGTGGTGTTGGTGATAATCAAACATCCTGATCTCACTAACAATCTTGGCACTGAATGTGATCTAGTAGAAATCCGTCTCTGCACAGTCAAGTAAAGCAGCATCAACTCATTTTAATATTATTGGTTTCGTACGAACTGAGCACGTGTACTTTTGTCTGTGCAGTGCATAAAGACCTGTTAGGGCTCTGAAGGAATTGTGAGGCTCTGTGTGTGATAGACAGAGAGAGAGAGGGAGAGAGAGATAAAGAGAGGAAGAAAGTGCCAAGGAGAGAAGGTGGAGCTAAAGTTATTCTCTCTCTGTCTCTCTCGCGCCACAATGGTGCCATATTTCTCTAATTCTCTCTCATGGGTGTGTGCTTCCTTTTCTCCCTTTTTTTATGTGTTTGAATGTTAGTGTTGAGGAGAGCTTACATAGACACACCCTGCTTTAGAAAGAGATTCTCAAGTGCTCTCTCTCTCTCTCTCTCTCTCTCTCTCTCTCTCTCTCTCTCTCTCTCTCTCTCTCTCTCTCTCTCTCTCTCTCTCTCTCTCTCTCTCTCTCGCTCTCTCTCTCTCTCTCTCTCAGCAGAGTGTAATTGGCGCTCTGTATGCAGGTGTTCTGCCGCCGCTGACTGTAAAGTACTGAAGAGACTGGATGAGTGACCCCCCTGAGCCGCAGGAGCGTATGGAGAGTCTTGGTGAGCAGTATGACACGATGGAAGTGAATGGATCACACGGGTCCAACAAAGATCCATCAGTAAGGGATAAGGTCCAATCTCAGGTATGCATGCAGTTCGGTGAGAGATGTTATTGGACTTGTTTTAGACCAGATTTAATGTTTTACTACTGATTTTATATATGGACATAACAGGGATTGAATGTATGTGTGTGTGTGTGTGTGTGTGTGTGTGTGTGTGTGTGTGTGTGTGTGTGTGTGTGCGTGCAGATGTACATCTGTGTGAAACTGAGAGCTGAAAGTACGTCAAACGGAAGGTAACTGAATCTGGCCACTCAGGCTAACACTGTTCTGCTGCACAGTTTCAACACATTGTTTTATGGTGCCATTTACCTGTGTGTGTGTGTGTGTGTGTGTGTGTGTGCTTGTTGGTGTATGAGAGGGATGGAGGGAGTGGTAAAAATAGGAATATTCATGAAAGAAAAGAAGAGGGGAAACTGTGAGAGAGAGGGATAGAGAGGAGAGAGGAGAGAGAGAGGGATAGAGAGGAGAGAGGAGAGAGAGAGGGATAGAGAGGAGAGGGAGAGAGGAGAGAGAGAGGGATAGAGAGGAGAGGGAGAGAGGAGAGAGAGAGGGATAGAGAGGAGAGGGAGAGAGGAGAGAGAGAGGGATAGAGAGGAGAGGGAGAGAGGAGAGAGAGAGAGACACACACTCAGAGAGAGGGAGAGAGAGAGGGAA
>BRDA01087711.1:0-41734 GCA_036984385.1 Crenuchus spilurus
CACCTTCTACCCCTTTCCACAGAGAGTGACTCCAGGCTGTTAGCTGAACTGAACTTCTGCAGAACTTGACATCTAGCTGCTATCCTCTTGGGATCTCACTGTCCTGTAGCCCTCCCTGTCAGGCAGTAGGTCACAGATTCAGCCCTACTCATAGTCTTGTATAGCCTCTGACACACTGCATTAGTTCATGGGCCAGAAATTCTCTCTGCCACATGTGTAAAGTCTCCTCTGCCAAGCCAGATGGAAGAAGAGATAAGCCTAGCTTGGCTGGCAGTAATGAAGGTGTATTGGTTTGCAACACATCCTCTTCCTCATGCAAAACCTTCAGTGTTTGGCCTCACTTTTGTCACATGCCCCATTGAATCTAACCACTTGTATGCACAACTGCTCCCCATCTACAAGCCAAATGGGATCAGCTCCCTTGATCTATTTGACTTGTAGATTACTGGAGGATCCTTAGGCAGCTGTTCTTGTTGTAATTCTAACCAAGCAAACTCAAAATCATGTTTCTGCTTCCTCATTCATGTACAGTTAAATATGAAATGGATTAAACTTTTACACATTTAATTATCTGAGTGCTGCTCTACCAGTTAAGGAACCTTCTTTCTTTCTTTCTTTCTTTCTTTTTCCAAGTTGAGTCTGAAGTGTGTATACAAGTCTAAGTCTTGAGCCTGGGTAAAAGTCCAAGTTTGGTCTCAAACCTGTTTGATAACCCGAGTTGTATCTCGAACCTCTTTATGAGTCAGAATCAAATCTTTCTTTGTAAGAATTTGAGTTGAGTTTGAGCTTCTATACGTGTCTGAGTCTAGTATTGAGCCAATACATGCCAAAGACAAGTCCTAAGCCTACATACAAACCCAGATTGAGTCTTGTTACGTGCCCCTCCCTTTATGATGTAATGGCATCTAGGAGTATGAGAAAGGGGAAACACTAAAAGAGTGGTGAAGGAAGAAGGACACTAGACAACCGCTTAGAGTGTAAATGCAAGAGTGGTTTACTCAGAGTAACAAGGTGACAAATAACAGACAAAGACCTAACTAACACATACCAACAAGATGGACAACTACAGAGGGCAATGGACGGTGTCAAAGAAAAGAAATAAACTAAATGAAAACTAAACTGCCTATCTTCCTCCTAAGCTACTCAAAATACAAATGTGACACCTGCCCCTAAACTAGTGTGTCTAACATTTATATTTCTACATGAGGGAATGTATGGGGATCCCAACTTCCTGGCCCAAAGTAGTATCCTAAAAGCACCCAGCTGGTATTTAGGCTATATACTATAAGAGAGAAACTCTCTACTACATCAGGGAGGAACTATAGCCAACTCTACAATATAGGAAGTACAACAGATAAAACACTGCCTAAACAGTCTCTCTCTCTCTCTCTCTCGCTCTCGGAAGTACAACTCTCTCTCTCCTCTCTCTCTCTCTCTCTCTCTCTCTAGAACCCAACGTGGAGCCAATCCATGAAGCAGGGGGCGGGGCCCACCGACGACAGAAGCTCAGAGGACAGTTCCGCAGCAGAAACGTGCAGGGCACGTAACAAGTCTCAAACCACTTTATGATTCAAGCCTGTGTAAGAGCTTAGGGTAAGTCTCAAGTCTCTGTACAAGTCTGACTTAAGTCTTGAGTTTGTGTATGAACCATGTCAAGTCTTGAGCCTGAGTACAATGTCCAAGTTCAGTCTTGAGCCTGACTGAGTCAATTCACAAACATGTCTGTAAGTCCGAGTCAAGCCTTCAGCCGCAGCCGAGTGTGCGAGTGTACAAGCCCTCTAAGACACAGGACAGGACAAGGGTAATGTTGGTCAGTACATGGTACTGAGTGATTGTCTAGTGGGGAAGTAGGATTCTAGCCTACAGTGAGTGTTAATGCTGCAGTGATAGTGTGGCAATATACAGTGCTGTGCAAAAGTGCAGCGATGTTCAGTCCCTGAGAGTCAGACTGTTTGTGTCTGACAGCCTGAGGGATGAAACTGTTGGACAGTCTGGCAGTGAGGGTCTGAATGCTGTGGTATCTTCTACCAGAAGGCAGCAGGTTGAACAGACCATGTGATGGATGTGATGGCTCCTCCACAATGCTGAGAGCTTTCTGGATGCAGACTACAGACTAGCAACTGTGATCTCCCACTTTCCTTTCAACAGCATAACTATTTGTAGTGGTTTAGATCTGTCCTCTATGCTGATGTTCATAAAAAGAAATGCTTGTTATCTGAAGTCATATCAAACCTGATAGCGCTTCGAGCCAAGCTGTAATAGTCCGCACTTGCAACTTTTGGAGATGCTGCTCTACAGGTTCTAAAAGCCCTGCCTACGGCATTGCAGTAATGAGCAAAACTGACAAAAAATTGACATACATATGGTTGGAAATAAAAGGTTTTATTCATTTACATCTTTTGGTTGTCAATTCATCAGATAAAACGACTCTCTGTTGTCTTATTTTTGACATTTTGAAAGTCCTATACACTTGACTGACTGTGAACTTAAGTTTGGGTATTATAGTAGAGTTGTTCTTGGTCCAATAATTTGGCCCAACTTGTACACTGAGCTCTAAGAGTCAAATTAGATTATTTCCTGTTAAACATGATCCACAATTTCTCTCACATTGTGCTCCAGCAAGCACTCAAATATCATTTTAGACATATATTTTGTTTCTTCTATCTACCCTTACCATTATGAAACTTCAAAAGATGCACCTAGAAATGTGTTGACAGACAAACGCTGTCTGATATATGTGACAGAAGCTCAATTTTGCACTGGAGACAGCTTTATGAAATGGGTATTGAATGAGTCTAGCCTTGAGGTGTGTTCTGAGTCCCCTGCAATGGCAGAAATACTTGCCAATGCTCTAAATGTGGACTTCACACCTGGCTTGCAGGTCACAATTTGGCACCATATAATTTAGCGAGAATACTGGGTTTCAACAGCAAAGTGCATTTAGCCCAGCACGACGTCTGAAGCTCAGGGTATGATTGTAAAGAGACAGAAATTGCATATTTCTGACCTGCCTTGCCATGTGCAGGGCGTAACATCACACAGTGTTGTGCTTTTGTATTCATCTATTGAGGCCTTTTTGCTTCTGTTCTCATGGTAGTCCTGTTTGGAGTGCTCAGCACAGAAGATGAAAAGGTTCTTTTGTATGCCTTGGTTCTGGGCTGTAGAGCAGCAGTGTTGGAAGTCTCCCATCATTCACACTTTTAAAAATAATGGTGCCAAAAAAGGTTCTTTGAAGCTGTGTCATAGAAGAGTGTTCCTCAGTGCTGAGGCCATAGGAATGAGTGTATGTAGAAACCGAACTAAAGTAATGTGTATTTCTGATATAGGTGTCTTTGGTCAGCTTTATGAAAAAAACAAGCTCTTCATAAAACTGAGCATTGAAAGCATTGTTTATATGGGACAACATGGATGCACACATATCCACTCCCATACTCATAAAATATGTGGAAATGCCCATAAATAACCCAGAGTCTTCTTCTGCTGAAAAAAAACATGCTGACAATGAGGGCAGCTGTAGTCTAGAGGTTAGGGATCCAGTCTTGTGACGGCTCAAACACCTGGCAGGACATGACTGAAGTGCCCTTGAGCCAGGCACCTAACTCCAAACTGCTGCTCTGGCACCATTAATAAGAGCTGCCCACTGCTTCGACTAGGAGTGCTCACTGCGCCCTGGTGTGTTCATTAGTGTGCATGTTTTCACTCTGTTAAATGTGGAGGTCAGATTCCTCTGTGCATCACTGCACACTGGTCAATGTTTGTGCACTTTCACTTCACATATAATTAGATTCTTAGGAGTCTAAGCAGCCATCAGTGCAATAATTTTGATTTTAAAAAGTAGAGATATACTTTCATATTTGATCTTACTTATTTTCAGAATGCACAAAACAGACTCTGTCGTATGCTTTTCCTGGATATACTTAGAGGTGTCATGATATATCGGTACTCACAATATACATTATATTGTATTATTATATAATAATTATTAGTATTAGTATTACTAACATGATATATTGATAATATATAATTATTAGTATTAGTATTAATAACATGATATATTGATAATTTATAATTATTAGTATTAGTATTAATAACATGATATATTGATAATATATAATTATTAGTATTAGTATTATTAACATGATATATTGATAATATATAATTATTAGTATTAGTATTAATAACATGATGTATTGATAATATATAATTATTAGTATTAGTATTAATAACATGATACATTGATAATATATAATTATTAGTGTTAGTATTATTAACATGATACATTGATAATATATAATTATTAGTGTTAGTATTATGAACACGATATATTGATAATATATAATTATTAGTGTTAGTATTATTAACATGATATATTGATATCATGTTAATAATACACATGGTATAATATATAACCCCACCAGGGAAAACCAGGCCAAAGTCACTGGGCAACTTATTGAGGTATCATGTCAATATCCTGTCACTCACATTAGCGACAAAACTTAGCCACTCAATATTATTGCTGTAAATGACAGATAACAGATAATAGTCTCAGATATCTACTGGAGTACATATTTTGATCAAAAACAAAACTTAAATTCACAAAATATAATTTGAAAAAAAAAGAATGACTTTGACCTGCTTTTCCCTGGCGAGGTCACATATCTTAATCCAGCAGTTCTCTTTTCATACACGTCTGTATGGTTATAGTTACAGACAAAACACAATAAACAGTAACACTTTATAATAACTTTCATTAATAGCTCATTAACTAATGATTAATAACTGAACAAATCATTAATTCATGAGCATTTCACTAACAAATGATTTACTAATGATTTGTTAACATTTGCAAAAATTAATACAGTCATTAGTAACTACATGAACTGTCATTTATAAACATTTTTTCATGTTCAAATTCTCATGAACTAATGATTTGTTCACAGTTGTTAATAAATAGTTAATGGCTTATTAATGAAAGTTATTAAAAAGTGTTACTCAATAAACTAATTTAAACATGAATAGGAACAATAGCATTATTATTAATAGTTTGTTCCAATTTTCTATAAACATTGCGATAATTATCAATTATTTTGATCACAATAATCATTAGTAAAGATCTGATATTGTGACAGCCCTGGATTCAGACATCACAGACTTTTGGAAAAGTAATAATTATAAATTGCAGTACCTCTTCTTTCCACTGAGTGTCAATAATTCCAAATGTACCTCATCGCCATAGGTTGACAATACAGTACATAGCATGTGCAGTACATACACAAATATATGCACAAAAAGTATTCTCATTCAAAGACTTTAAAAAGGGTTTATCCTTTTGATTGTTGGAATAACTGTCTCTATTGTCCAGGGAGGCTTTATGATAGATGTTAGAGCATTGCTGTGAGGATTTGATGGCATTCAGATACATATATGTTAGTGAGATCATCATCCCACCTCATCCCTAACTCATTCCGAAAGTATTGGATGGAGCGCCATCATCCCAGAGAACACAGCTCCACTGCTCAATGCTGAAATGGTTTATATCCAATGCCTGGTATTAGGCACAGTGCCAACAGTTCATGTTTATCTGCTCCACAGAGTGGAGAGTCCTTCTCTACAGGGACTAGACAAGCTGTGTGTGCATTTGCACATCTGTGTCAGCACTGGATGCAACTTAAAGTAGCTGAATGCACTACATAGGTAGTTGTTGCTCAGTGTGCTCTACATACATATTGCACATAGTTCCTCAACACATCTGATGATCTAATTAACAAGCGAGCATGTAAGCACAATCGAAACTTAACAACAGGACAGTGATGGTCCTTGGCCAGCACTGAGAACTATTGCTATAGAAGAAGCAAAATTGTTTTTCTAAAGAACCTTGAAAAGCAAAACTGATGCTTTTTAAACAAAGTGGTTCTTTTATGGCAGAGTTGCTCAGTCCTGGTCCTAGAGTTAAGCTCCAACACTAATCTAACACACTTGGTCCAGGTAATAGGTAGTTCCCATCTTTTAGCTGAATGTGAGCTTTTTCACTTCCGTCCGCCATCTTGTGGGTTAAACGAGGTAAACAACGGAGCGTGACGAAGCATAATGTGCTACACATTTGAAAACTAATTTTATTTACTTGCAAGCCTGACAATGTTTCATGTATGTTGGGTTCATGGTTGTAAAAATAGATCTGATCTGGACTTTAAACAAAGCTGGTACAGCATTCCAACTGTGCGTTTAACACAGGGAGACCAAACAAGAAAACTCAAACTCAAAGAGCGTCGAAGGAAATGGCTGGAAAATATTGGTCGAAAAGAACAGATTTCTAAATATGCTAAAGTGTGCTCAGATCATTTCTTGTCAGGTAAGCCGAATATTTTCATAATCGTCGCTGTTTATAGATTTATCTTTATTATTGTTTCCAGCAAAACAAACATAATTCATTGACGTGGCATGTAGTCTTGTAGTTTTTTTGTCATGATATTTCAATGTATATAAGAATATAAATGATTACCAATTTAATGTGTCCAGTAACTGTTTCAAATCATGTAAAAGTATTTAAGGCAATGTCCATTTCTTAACAATAGAAGCGCGGATGCAACGAAATTTCTCGTCAAGGGAAAATCCCCCGCTTGGCCCGCCACCCTGCTGGGAGACGATTAGTGTCCTATTGATATGCTAATTACATGACAAACTCTCCAGGGCAAAGTGAGGGAAGCCAGTTTCACAGAAAGACACTCAAAATACTATATTATATTTTACAATCAAACGAAGAACACAGAGAAAATGTATATTTTCATGCATATGGAAACTTCATTAGCCTAACTAATAACAGCTTTATTTTGACTTTTAAGTCAATAAGGTAATACAATTCGGTAAGTAATAGACTAAAGTTTAAACATAAGTTAAACACAGGTGTAATTTATACAGTTCTATAATCATAATCATAATCCGTAGATCGTTAGCTTACCCTTAGTCAACAGGCACTTGTCTGCAAATTTTATGCTAGTAACATCCTTCACCCATCCACAAACAAATTAATTATAGGCATTCAGAGACTTGTAAGCTTTTACATCTTTCAGAGTGTAGGCACTCTCACCATTTACCAGGTAGTTGACCATGTCCGGATATGCAATGTTCGGCCACTGAAGTACATCTCTTTTCCAATGATGCTTGTGCAACTCATATGGATCCTTGTCATTTATTACCAATTTTCTCTAAATATCTCAACTTCGATGCCACATTGAGACCATCAACGTACCTCAGAACGACTTTCGGTGTCTTCTTCTCGCTTTCCATTTTATTTACGAACTATATTTTGTTAAAAACGAACAGAAACTAACAGATGTCATAAACTAGCACTAACGCTGTAAGCACTATCCATCTCTTTGTCTTGACCCACAAAACAGCGGATACTCAAACCGTGACGTCACATGAAAACTAAGGATTAAAGGTTTTCAGGAATATCTTAATATTAGAGCACAATGTTGTAGATCTCCAAAGGATGAACCGTTTCAACAGCATTGTTCACACATGGATCAAAGATCTGGTCCTTGATCAGTCTGTATTCAGATGTATTCATATTCATATTCATATCTCAACACTCAGGTTTTCAGCACCAGACAGGAGAAGATGCCTTTAGGGATGATGATAGCTCATCTGAGGCCAGACATTCTTTTGCATTCTCAACAGTGGACTATCCAGAGCGAAGTGGAGGTGTTTGGGTTATTCTTGTTGCTCCCACATGGCCTGGGAAACACAAACTCCTTGTGATTGCAGAGCTGTGGACAGATTTTTAACACCTTCTGCTGCAGTGAGACCTTCTTGACTTCTGTGTGCTTTTTCGAAATGGAGAATACTTCTGTCCTCGAAAATGAAATGAGCAACAAAACATGCCAGGAATGTTTTCCATGAGAAGAAAAAAAGGTTTTAAATGCCCTTTTGCATCCTTTAAGGAAATGAATCTGTTCCAAGGTTGCGAGGGCGCTGATGATGCAGGAAATTGCCAAGGTTTGTCTAAGGCATAAAAAAGACTGCTGAATGGTCCATTGAGCAAGCTGTGTCCAAACCTAAGTGCACACAAGTGGGTTTACCCTCTGTTCTCACTGAATTAGACCATTATCAGAAGTGATACTTTGCTGGTTAAGGTTTGGGTCTGCATTGGTTAGTCAACTCTTTTATTCTTGTGTTCTTTTATCTACATCTTCAGAACATGTGGTATCCCATTAGTGAACAACGTCTTGCTCAGTTTTTCAGAAAACCATGGTTCCCTGTGACACTGAGTGTTTGTTTCTATTCATTACCCATTGTTCACAGCTCCAGCTCAATAGGAACCATCAATTGTGTTAGTTGAGTGGAAAAAGTACTGTCGCTTGTAGGGTTCCCTGAGAACATCATGTTCTTTCACCAGTAATATTAGTCCATGTGCATTTTAGGATGGTGCACACAAAAGAACTGACAAACACTTACAGAGGGAACTTTCAGTGCACAGATGGAACCTAGTTTTGCGATCACAGACGCTTTTAAAGTAGAATTCCATGTAGACCAGAACTAGACTTGAGACGTGTAGAATAAAAATCTATAAGCAAAACCACCATTTACATTGTGCTGTAAATCCTATTTATTTGCTATTTTGCTTGTGTCATAGAGGAGCTTCTGTTTTGGAAGCTTTAACCTTAATTGTACACATCAGAATTTTTTGTTGCATGTATAAATAGGCGAGCACACCAGTCAGTTTTAGCAGAGTGCAAAATGATCATCATGTGATTTGACTGATGTGATGATAATATGGTACCAGGCGAAGGTGGTGGAAGCCTCTCAGAAACTTTGTGGGATGTTCTAGGGCTGCCAAAGTGAAGGTGTGCTGAGAATGGGCTTCTTATACACCGAGTGTCCCAATGGAATAACAGCAGTGATGCTAAAGAACAGCCACAACTCCACCAAGTGGTACAGAGCAATCAATACACCACAGTGGACCAGTTTATCTTTTTAATGAACATAGGAGCAACAAGGAAAGTGTTGATCACCATTGATGAACACTGTCATGTCCAGACCTGGCAAGGGTGGTTATTCCCTCTATTAGGTAGCTGGACTCTAGTTTTTACAATGACTTTGAATGATTCCATGTTCTACATTATTCTTGTTCTTCATTTTGTCCACTTGTATCATAATTTTCTTTAACATACCCATTTCCAAATTCTGATTGGCTGTCATGTAATGTGCCAGTCTGGGTGAAGTATTCCTTATAACAATGTGAATACTAATCTGTTGTTAACCTGTTGACAACTCATCATTTGCGCTACAACCAATTAATAACCACACCAGACATTCTCATTTGGATTCAGAGACTGTGCGAAGTGCCATAGATGTGGTTCAGAAGCAGACATGTGGCCCTTTGTTCAGAGTTGAATGTAGTCTATCTCAGTGGCTCCGTCGACCTGAGAAATGCTTAACAGTCGCTGTTATCTGGCAGGCTGGTTGAAAAGGCTCATTAGCATGCCAAACGAGGAACCCTTATTCACCGTCTTCCACCCTGGTGTCACTTACTGAATGCTGCATGTCCTCCCCTGCTCCAGGTAGAATGCCATGAAAGAGAGATGAGGAAATGTCAGGGCTGTTTAAGTGCATAGCTGCGTCTAAGCGGTCATGAATTGTCATAACAATACCTAATCACTGAATCTAGATTAATTAGATCTGGAAATGTTCGTTTGTTATTGACCTTTACGCAACAAGTTGGCATTCTTTGTGGCTTACAGTAGTTATTGAAATGGACAGCCAAAGATATTTTAAAATGCCAATTTTTCACCATTTCTACTTGGGTTTAATTTTCAAAAACAATCATAATTGATTTTTACTTTTCCAAACTCCATTTGTTGTTGTGACTCACATTTGTTTAAATGACCTGTTCTGTTTGAATGAAAAGAAGAAGCATACAGAAATGATGTAATATTCAATATTTTACCCAACTGTGCAATAAATGCACATACAGTACCTACACAACACACACACAAGAGCATTGAGCACACATAGCCAGAGCAGTGAACAGCCAAATTTGCTGTAGCCTCCAGTTGAGGGTTAGATGACTTAGTCAAAGACATTTGTTCACACTTGTCCCCTCCCTCTATTTTTCCTGCTTGTCCAAGGTAATGAACTAGTAATATTTTGCTCGTTGGAGTTATATTTATTGAATATCTTCTGAGAGCAGTATTGCATACAATTGGTTCTGTGATGCTTCCTCAGTTTAGTGAGTTAGCTAGCAAGGTAGGTAGCTGACTTTCTGCTTATCCCCTTGAAATGAGCTGTGGTGTGCTAGCTCGCTAACCTAACTACTCTAGCAATAGATGGAGTCTAGCAAATGCATTAAACCCTGGAATCAGAGCCTCTACTTTCACAAAATCCTTAATGCTAGGCAGCTAGCAAGCTTCAGTTTTCACACCTTCATTCACATCCTGCTCTCAGAGCATCTTTTAATCTTCTGCCATTTATATACAGCTTACCTTTATTATATTCTCACAGCACTACTCTGCTCCTAAAGCAGCTTGTGGTACTTTTAACTATTAAATTCTGTTCTTATAGCATCTTACAGTTTGTACAGCTCTCTATATTCTGCTCCTAAAGCAGTGTGTAGTACTTTTCTTTTTTAGATTCTTTTCTTAGAGCATCAAACTGTAAGATAACAATAGCAATGGCAGTTTGGCATCGGATTTAACATTATCCATGTTTTGATTGGTTGCCTCACAGAACCAATCATATGCAATATTGCCCTCAGAAGATATTTCAATGAATAAAACTCCAACAAGAATGAATTGCAAAGATGCCAAAACTCCAACAAGCCAACCGTTTGCTTCCAAGCCCACTTCTCTAACCATTAGCTGTATGTACAGAATAAATTTTTTAATTTGGACTGAAAACCTTAGGAGTGAATGAAAAAATAAACTTCATCCACTTTTTTTCAAATGTGTGGATCCTTTACAATCCTACAATGATTTGTTTACTTTTTGAAAACCAGTAACAGCTCAACATTTAATCATTTTCACTGTTTTCACTACAAAAACTCTCTGTGAAAACAACACATTTAACACTGTCTATAACTTGGGAATGGCTGACTAAACTAGGGTGACCAGATGTCCTTTTTTACCCAGACATGTCCTCTTTTTGAGACTTAAAAAACGTGTCCAGGTGGAATTTCACGAATGTCCGGGATTTTGTTTTACTCGAGAACAGTTACGTTCACAAACTAGTCTCGCCCTCCCCCCATTCCGTTCGGTTCGCTTGCATGAGATGTTACACTATATTAAATGTACTTGGTCGAGCATTAGAACCCAGCAGAAATCCAAGCCGGTTTCCCTTTAGACCGCCTGCAAGATCACCGATTGACTCTGCTGATTCTTGCTAACGTGTGATTGGTCGTCGCCACTGTCACTCCCTCAAACAGCGTCCGTTTTCACCTGTAAGTTGTTCACATGTTGAGCATTTGTTCTGTCTGTCACGTCAGCTAGATGTAGTTTAATAACAGAGGTTTAATAATATAATTCATAAACATTAACATTTGAGTCTGTGTGCGTGTGTTTACCAGTCTGTGATAAGCCATCTATTTACATGCCTCTTAAGTTGAACTATAATCAAAATAATTGGGAATTTCTTCTTATTTATGCTCAACAATGAGGTATAATTCTGTGTAAATAAGATCTATTGACCATACAGTCCAAACATACGTGTAACACTGGTGATAATGAGCTGAAGTGAAGTTGACTGAAAAGGATTGGGTGATAATGTTATGCTACATGCTTTTAAAAATGTTATGCTACATGCTACATGCGTTTATTATTTTTAATAATATGTAATAATGTATTAATATTTTATTAATGATAAACATTAATTTTATTATTTTATTATTCATAATAAATTTAATAATTATTATTAGTATATTATTAATAGTAACTAGTAATTATTAATAAAATAATCATAATCTGTCAATATTTATTAATATATATTAATAGTTATTATTATTATTATTATTATTATTATTAATAATAATAATAATAATAATAATAATAATAATAATAATAATAACAATAATAATAATAATACCGTAATAATAATAATACATTTATGTTCAAGCACCAGAAAAAAAACCAAAACCTGTTGAGGTGTCCTCTTTTTCGTCATCTCAGATCTGGTCACCCTAACTAAACACCACTCACAGATGGAGTGAATAATTTTGATTATCTTGTAACAGTGATAACAGTGATGCACGTGAAGATCTTTTATATTTTTGATGTTCAGAGAACAGTCCGTTCTTATAAATGATGTGTTGGAGGCTGGTGGAAAATGTGCAAGCATGTAGACAAATAGTTATGATCACATAGTCTGAATTGATCTGCTGCTAACATCTTGGTGCCAGATACCACAGGACATCTTCAGAGGTGAGTTGGAGCTGTTTTGGTGTCTGTCAGAATATTGTGTTCTAATTGGTGGTTTTACGTAAATGTGACCATGGTTGTGACAATAATCATGAATTCAAAATGCTACATTTCTATATATGCTTTAAATTATAAAAGTGATTCCTTACTATATTTTTTTATTGCTAACACACAAGGAAATTGTGGTTGTTCATAAATTGGCCACTTTAACAGAATACTCATGTTTTCTAACTGGTCAATAATGTTGTTCTACTATTACAAATACGACATGCCTGTCAAATACGTGGATGACCTGTGTGAATAAATCTATGGAGAAGCCTCCTGTCTATCTCCATCACATGACCAGCTTCAAAGCTCCGCACTTGAAAGGTGATAAGGGCTAATGATCCCTTCTGAGTCAGATCTCTTTCCTGCTGTCCAGACGCAGCCGTGCATTGCTGTGGCAAATCAGACAGATTGTACGTTGGCCAATGTCGATACAGGGCATAGATTTTAATTTTCATGCTCGCCACAGAGAATCCACCAACGCCACAATACGCACGCTGAGAAAGAAACCTCAATCTCCTCTGGAGTGCATATAGCCTTCTGGAATAGCTCTTCACTGTCTGCTAATACAAACGGTCTGTGTATTCTGGCGACATCATTTCCACATGAAATCAATAGGACCCTGGCTTCCATCTTCCCTACCCGGTGTGTGCTCGAGGCCTTGATAGTCCCTGAAGCCTCTCTATAGCTAATGAGTGTGTTTGCTTATGTCTCATTTGCCTCTGTAATTGTTAGGATTCCTTGACTCTTGCTGAGATCAACACATGCTCCTGAAACACTATACCCTTAAAAATTGAGGTACAAACTAGGGTTCTTTAGAGCCACACGACCATAGACCCATTTATGCCTTCTTAAAGAACCTTTCACTGATTGGTTCTACAAATAATCATTATTGTAAATGAGATGTGCAAGTGTGATAAATGTAAACCAAAAAGGTTTTCCTAAAATATTTAGGAAGAAGTGTGTGGTATTGTCCCTTTAGTAGGTATTAACACTGAATGACGTACTAGTGCATCTCCAAAAAGGTAAATTTTTTGTAAAATTACAAAATTACATGTTAACTCACATATTTAAAGCCTTTTGTTGATAATGTTTGATTAGTAATAGTAACAAATAGCAAGAGACACTGTAATGAATATAAGATATACAACAGTTTACCTTTTGGAATTAGATCATGAAACATTATTCAGATTTTTTTTAGATGCATTTGTATCATTATGTTATTAATAGTTAAATATCTTAATTTAAAGAATGACTCACAAATCATATTTACATACATCTCAATCCACATCAGCCATCCATCATTAAGACCTGCATGTGGTTTGGTAATGTATTTAGGTGACTACTGAGTTTTAGTGTTTGATAGAAGCAAAAAAATCACTTTTAAGTGATGCATTCCTTAAAAATATACAGTACTAACACTAAATTACATATAAACAGCTTAGACTGCATATAACTTGTCTCAGATGTGTAAAATAGTTAAGATGCATGCTTATATATATACACACACACTGCAAAAAAAAAATGGGAACACTTAAACAACACAATGTAACTCCAAGACAACCACACTTCTGTGAAACCAACCTGTCCAGTTAGGAAGCAACACTGATTATGAATCAATTTTACCTGCTGTTGTGCAAATGGAACAGACAACAGGTAGAAATGAGAGGCAATTATCAAGACAACCCCTATTCAGGAGTGGTTCTGCAGGTGGTGAACACAGACCCTTTCTCTGTTCTCATCCTTTCTGGCTGATGTTTTGGTCACTTTTGCATTTTGTCAGTTCTCTCACCATAGAGGTAGCATGAGGCGATGTCTACAACCCACAGAAGTTGCTTAGGAAGTGCAGCTCATCCAGGATGGCACATCAATGTGAGCTGTGGCAAGGTTTGCTGTGTCTGTCAGCACAGTGTCCAGAGCATGGAGCAGATACCAGGAGACAGGCCAGTACACCAGAAGACATGTGAAGGGGGCGCGTAGGAGGGCAACAACCCAGCAGCAGGACCGCTACCTCCTCCTTTGTGCAAAGAGGAACAGGAGAAGCAGAGCCAGAGCCCTGCAAAATGACCTCCAGCAGGTCACTAATATCCATGTTTCTGCTCAAACTGTCAGAAACAGACTCCATGAGGGTGGTATGAGATTTTGAGTATGATTCCAAATCCAGACCTACAAGGGGTAATAATTTAGATTTACATTGATCATTTTTATGTTAATTTGTTCTTAACGCATTCCACTAAGTAATAAATAAAGATTTTAAACTGGAATATTTTATTCACTGAGATCTAGGGTGTTATTTTAGTGTTCCCTTTATTTTTTTGAGCAGTGTATATATATATATATATATATATATATATATATATATATATATATATATATATATATATACATGCTGTTCTCATTCCATTAATTAAGAAAAATGCATTAAAAAATGAAATTAAAAATATGCTGTGGATACATTATATACTGTAACACAGGAGCTGGGAACAACACGGCAATACAAGGAAACCTGTCAGTGGCTGGAAAATAAAAAGAAACACTTACCACTGAAAAGTCCACCCTTCAAGAAAAGCCAATCAGCTTGCTGGTAAAAGCATCCCCTGGATAAGGCCCTTCAAGCACCTTCAAGTGGGCAGACTTGCTATATGGATGTAACACTTAGGATCAAGTTCACTGAAGTTTCATTCTTGGCATGAAAAGCAGGTGAAACAAAGACTATTTCCAGACTATTAATAAAGGCACATATTGAAACATCATTTGTCCTGAATGAGATTTAAATAACTAACTTATTTAAGCATTGACATCACAAGAAGGTGATAAAATATGTGGCTTTTGGCTTTAGCAGAGCAAAGCAGCTCTGTGACTAAACAGCAGCTCAGCACAGTACCCAAACTTTTGATGACCCATTTATATAACTGCTTCAATTTTTTTTTCTTGCATATGGTGCACACTTTGCACTTAATGACACTTTTCAAAAGAGTGAATAAAAAAAAACACACACACATTACCTTAACTGTTGTGCATGTCACAATTGCATTGTACAACAAGCCCAGCACCTGCATAATTAGTTTCTGTTTAGGCAAAGAGCTCACTAATGCTGAGCTCAGTCAAGTGTGTCAGATCTCCAAATTGGCCTGAATGACAGGGCGCGTCAGCCTGCCTTTGCTCCAGTGTTTCAGAGAGCTGTTTTTCTTTTCATGCACACTCACAGGAAATTACATACTGTAATATGCTAATTTTATATGAATTTTTCATGTCAAGTTTATAAATAAGGCGAGGAGGCGTTCTCAAGTTCCTCTCCAAGCAATCTCGCTCTATAATCCTCATATTTTAGTAGATCTCGCAAACACGTCATCGTATGCCTAGTTCACACTACATGATTTTAGGCCAGTTTTTGAGTTGGCGTTTTTTGTAGATCGCCGATAAAAAACTCAGCACTCAACAAGTTCATAGGAAACTCGAATTACATCATCACGTTCCATCAAGCACCATTTTTCAGTTCTAGCTTCTCCGGAAGTTCCTCAGGAAACCAACCTTTCCAAATGAGTTCCTGTATTTATTTTTAAACAGTCCTGCGATTGTGACAAACTGTGGAATGTCATTAAAAGGATGCTGCAAACTTCAGTTTCTAACAGTGGAAATAAAGTGCAGGTCCTGTTGTGAAGCTCTGCACAAGCTCTCTTATCTGAGCTTGCGGTCGGATGCTGTGCCCCCATCCATTTCTTCGGCGGCTCTGAGTGCACACATCATCTGTTTTTGCGGCGGTGGCCTATACATCACTGTTGTTGGCGAGCGAGGAGCTCTTTAAGTTGCATAAACACTGTCGCCGAGGTGCTCGTGCCTGCAGGTGATGAATGAGGGACCCCACAGAGCAAGCTTCTGCTGCTGACGGTGACGGAGCAGCCTGAGGCGGGTGGAGAGCTGAGCAGACAGATGGTTCTGTACAGGTTACAGGCTTGAGGTTTTGGTGTAGTCCGAGTTGTTTTAGGATGATCACTTTGCAAAAAAAGTAGGTCCTTTGTCCAGTGAGATCTTTTGTGTTATTTATAAAAGACTAAAAAAAGCATTACAGCTAAAAGATGCTAAAATGGGCTTTTGCGTGGTGAAATGGTTCTCAATGGACTTCCATGTACAAATGCCTATCCAAATCCATTGTTAGCATATGTAACAGACTGATTTTTGATACTCTAGACCAGGGGTGCACAATTCGTCGATCGCGATCTACCAGTCAATCGCAAAGGTAGTGTGAGTAGTCCTCGCTATAAAACTTGTCACTTGATTGACATACAGGGAGACCGGTCGAGCAGTAGGACCCAGCGGGAATCCAAGCCGCTAAATCTGAAAATCCAAAGATTCATGCTTAACGTAGACACCATGATTGTTTTGAGGGCATGCTGATGCACCTCCATCCACGTTTGATGCAAGACTTTTTTTCTACTTTATTCTTGAGTGTATGGTTAGTTAAGAGATTAGTGTGGGTTTGCATACTAAAACATTCCTAAGTCATGTTACCTGTTCATTTTTCATCCTTGCTTTATCCTTTAAAATCAAACATATTGGTTATGTTGTGACTTTAATTATGTAAACAGTGTCTCTCCTGATTGGCTGCCCTTTATTTTATCAAAAATCAGTCCAAGCTGAAACACTTGTTGGGGGATCTAAGGTGCTATAAGACTGACTAAGCATGTAAATTAACTTGTTTCTCACATCACAAAAATAATGAATTTGAAACAAGCTGTTTATTCAGGTTAGTCCCCATGTATATATTGTTTGGACTGAACCATATGTTTGGAAACTTTTACAGTGTATATGTATGGCATAACACTTATTCATGTCAGAACAATACATTACATACAGAAGCCGGAACATTTCTAACAGACTTAAAGTAAATTGATCTAGTGAATTTCTGTAATTCCATGAAAATGGATGGAAAACTCCCAATAAATTATTAATAAGACATAGCACTTAAAGCAAAATGAACTGCCATTAATAAAATTATTTAACATGTAAAATTGTTTTATATTAAGATGATTCAATGTAAGATAACATTTTTTTTTTGACAATATATAACTTTTGCATAGCAGGTGCTTGTGTTTAGTATCTTGTGTTTAGACATATGGTCTGAATGATTCAGCTGATTAGTCATATTATGAATAATTCATTTTATAATATGGTGTTATATGCACTTTATTAGAAACACCTACCATGTGTGATGAGGTCAGAAGTCCTGCCCCATCACCAACTCTATTCTGAGACTCTGGCTATGCTAACAGTAAAGCCTCGATAGAAAATATTGAGATATTAATGTACACAATACAATGTTTACATCATAAAAAAAAGAAATGAACTCATCTTAAAATTCTCAAGGCAACTTCCTGCACTTAATTCAGCTTGAAGTTCACCCAACTCAAAACTTCTTTGCGTATTAAAAGTTCTCCCAGCTCACTCATATAGGCAGGAAATTTTACATCTTTTATAAAATTTTCACATCAGCTAACACTCTTTTCATCACACTGTGACATAATTTCCTCTTTTGGGTTCGCAGTTTGGGGTTTGGATCACAGGATGAATGAGCAGAGAGCTTCTCCACTCATATACTACAGAACGAGACATTCATTTTAATATAACAGTACATTTTATGTGCTTTTTAACACTGTGTTTTATTTTCGTAATAGTGAGTGATGAAGCTGTCTAAAGACCATTTGTGACCCCGCCAGGGAAAACCAGGCCAAAGTCATTGTGTCATTGAGATATTGTGTCAATATTGTGTCACTCACATTAGCGACAAAACTTAGCCACTCAGTATTATTGCTGTAAATGAAAGATAATAGTCTCAGATATCTATCAGAGTACATATTTTGATCAAAAACTTTAAAAAAAATGTTGTTTTGAAAAAAAAATAAATAAATTTTGGGAAAAAAAAAGACTTTGGCCTGGTTTTCCCTGGCGGGGTCACAATTTATACTTCTGCATCAAACCTATGCCGTAGTCTAACCTACGTGTAGCTGCAGACCTTATGCTGTAGGCTACACCATAGCACCTACCCAGAAAGGCCAATTTATACTTCTACGTCAAGTCAACGCATTGCCTACAGTGTAGCCTGCACGCGTTGCCTACGGTGTAACATGTATTTATACTTCTGCAATGGTATGTCTGTGACGCGCTGCAATTACACTGACAAAACACTAGGTGGCGATAGGGTTTCTATGCCACTGGTTGAATTCCTTGGTGTGTTGTGATGACTTCCTCTGAGTACTATGGCAAGAAATCATAGAGATGTTCATATTTTTGGACTTCCTCTTTGAGTCTCTCCATCAATTGTTATATACTGTAAGAGCCATTTTTTCTACAGTGTTTCTCAGCTTGTAATTTAAAACTGGCGGCGAAGGTGGAAGTGCAGAGGCAGGGATACGAGGTAGTGGACCAATCACAGATGCTGTGGTCTACATTAATGTGACATTTCTGGAGAGGTGCACATCAGTATATGGCATAGCCTACGCTGTAGGGTCCGTGGCTACACATAGGCTACAGTGCAGGGTTGATGCAGAATTGATGGAACTACACATCATGTCAGTGCATATCACAGCAGCTGTGATTTGTCTGCCACATCGTATCCCTACCTCTGTGAAAATCATCAATATAATAAATGGGCAGCTGTTTCCTGGTGGTTAGGGATCTGGTCTTGTGACCAGAAGGTTGACGCTTTGATCCTCGGGCAGGTCATGACTGAAGTGCTCTTGAGCAAGGCACCCAACCCCCAACTGTAAATCACTGTGGATAAGAGCATCTGCTAAATGCCTTAAAATGTGAATGTAAAATTACATCATTAAAATCATTACATGCTGAAAAATGCTAGAGAGAAACTAGCTCTGATACAACAATGAACCAAATTGAGGAGAGAGTCACTGAAAAAGTCAAATACAAAAAAAGTGAAAATACAAACATCAAAGTCTGTCAGATGGCAGCATAGAAACCCTATCCTAACCTAGTGTTTTGGCAGTGTAATTGCGTCACAGACATACCAATGCAGAAACATAAATGCATGCAACCAGCGTAAGTGTGCAGGCTACGCCGTAGGCAATGCATTGACTTGATTCAGAAGCATAAATTGGCAAGTTTATATAAGTGTTTGCTGCCTGGTCAGGAGATTGTGAGTTCAAACCTTGGTGATGTTACAGATGTCTATAACTGGGAGCCCAAACTGGGGAAGATCTAGTGGTGCTATATGAAGAAAACTTGGCTTTTTTCATGTTGGCACTAATAAACCTTCATCGGCAAACATGGGTTTCCATGCCATACACTATGTCATAGGTATTATATTCTCACACCTTGTACTTCATCTCACTGTCCACTATATGAGCTCCTCTTACCTTATAAGTCCACTTTATAGGTGTACATGTATCTTACTCTGGTATTGACATGGTAGTATGTGTAGTGTTTGCACAAGTATATTATACACAGCAGTGTTGTTGCAGTTTTTACACACTACTGTCACTTCTAGTCACTGTGAGTGGGCCACTATCCAAAATATCCATACAAGAGGAGCTCTGTGGTGAAGGACTTGAAGATAACTTACACAAATGGTACATCAACAAATGAGCTACAGTCTCTAAAGCTTCTTTTGCACTACAGGGCAGGGAAGCTTATAAATCATTTTCAGAGCTAGCTAACTGTATTGAGGGACACAGAACTGTTAGAATAGGATAGAGTAAGGACATATTACTGCTGGAATAGTGTAGAGGGTAACAATGCCTCCCATGTTGTAGACTAGATGTTCAATCCCCAGCCTAGGCAAACACACCACACTGTGCCAATAATAGTCCTTGGGCAAGACTCCAAATGCTATATTCACCTGCAAATGCTACATGACTGAAATTGTAAGTCACTCTGGATAAACATCCCTGCTTAATGCCAGAAATGTCAACATAGGAGGATACAGAACATCTTGACTTGTCCAAGCTGTTACTGTGAGGTGGTCTTAGCATATCAATGCATAAAATGGTATGTGTTAAAAAAATTGATGTGGTTATTACAAAAGTTCACACTGCTGCTGTTGCAGACTGGCCTTTGGTTAATGCTTGTAAGATGAAACAATGGTCTGCTGTCACAAAACTGAAGATAGCTTCTTATTCAGGTTTCCTTTTCCACCTCGATTAAATTGAAATTCTGCCAAACACTTATATAACTCCGCAAGATTTTATCCTAGAAACAAAACTAAACATGAACCAAAAACCAAACCCTGAAAACCTTAAAGGGTCTACTTTTCACATATTGTATCAAAGGTTGAATAGAAATATATTTATATATTATATAGAGAAGCATGCATAACCAGAGACTTTTTTCCTGCCCATTCACACAACCTACCCTTCATATGATAACATCATGATAATTCCGCATATAACAGTGGAGGATTAGCAGCTGAGAAATGTGTGAAAATGCTCATTTGGTCTCTATAAACAAAGAGCGCTAACCTGAACAAAGACCTCTCACTGGAGTATTCACACCTATCTCATAAATATTCATTGTAGGGTTAGAGGTTGAGGAAAACAGAGTGTCACCTCACATTTGTTAAGCTTAAATAAAACTGCATATAATTTCTAAAAACTGTAATGACCAGTGTGTAGCCAACACCTCTGTTTATTCAGTTCTGAGCTCAAAAGTCTTGACTAGAAATGTTTAGAGAGTTTTTTCAAAATATATCAGCACATCAACAGAAAACAGGTTTTATTTAATCAAAATATAGATTCATGACACTTTTACTGTTTTGACATTGTTGTTGCTGAGTTTGTGATTAACAAAAGTTTGTGTAACACTTTGGAAAAAAAAATATTTTAGATGGGTGTATTTTGTAAAAAGTCAAGACATGTCAGACTACATCAGAGTGTCTGAAATACCCTCACACTCCAGAGGGTTCAATGGTGCAGATGTTACATTCAGGTATGTTGTCCTGCAGTTCTCTTACAGTTTTACTGATATTAAGATGGTGTTGTGCTAGATGAACATTACCAACAAGCTTATGGACAAACAACAGGTTTGGTCGAGGCAAGTGGGCTGGTCAATCAAACGTCAGCCATCTTGAAACACACCCTGAATGTGAATGATGTGTCACCTTGTTCTGTGTTATTTCTAAACCAAAAGTAATCAAATAAAAAGTTTAGCTCATATACACAGTCAGAAGATAAATTAACTGTATTATTCATTAAACAGCTGCTAACAGTAAGAGAGGAGTGTTTTAGCTGGACTAACAACGTGATGACAGCTTCTTTTCTGCTGAATGAAGCTCCACTGACAGCAGTTGATTATAAAAGTTGATTATATTCAGTTCTGATAGAGTGAAGTCAAACAAAGGGTTTTAAAGGGAAACGTGAAACCTGAGATGTTGTTAATGCTAAATTAATGTCCAAACACTACATTACAGTCTCAGTTCAGTTAACTGATGTTGAAATGACTTATGTTTAGATGATGAACACTTATAGTGGCATGTCAAGTTAGCCAGAATTGAATGGGTTTAGCAGGTGGGCTTAGCTGGTGCTTGTTCCATACCATATTACCAGTTTGTCATAGTCTGTATTTAGTAGCACAGAAGATAGAAATCATAACCAGTCTCTGTATTCCTAAGAACAGCCCGATACAACCCTGAAGACCATGTGACTTATATTTCTAATTTTTTCATATTTTATAATCCCTTATTAGTCACAGTTTGGAAATTTGACCTCTGTGTTTTACCCATCTTTGGGCAGCCCTGTCCACGGCTCCTGCAGAGCAGTTGGGGGTTAGGTGCCTTGTTCAAGGGCACTTCAGTCATGTCCTGCCTGAGGATTGAACCGGCGACCTTCCGGTCACAAAACCAAATCCCTAACCACCAGAACACAGCTGCCGAATAAATGTGTAATAAAGTGACCAGTGAATTTATTTTTCTATAAAAGGGTACAACCTTGTACTGCTCTAAAGCCATAATCTATGTAAGAACCTTTATCTCTAAAGCCAGTTATGGTTCAAGAACCTTTATCTCTAAAGCCAGGATCTATTTAGGAACCTTTATTTCAGAGACTGGATGTATGTAAATATGTTGTAGCTGAACTGCACTTTGCAGAACAGATATACATTTGTGCTGAATCTACATTTAAAGTACTAGAAAACATTTTTCTTCTCCTTCTTCTTCTCTTCCTCATCTTCATTCTTTCTCCTCCTCTTCATTCTTCCTTCTCCTCCTCCTCCTAATCTTCTTCTTCTTCTCCTCCTCATACCATGTCTTCTTCTTCCTCTTCTTCTTCCTCTTCTTCTTCTTCATGATAGAATAAATGGATGAAGAACTTTAGAAGCTGATGTCAGTAAACGTATTCTGGAATGTTGAAATATTCCGAATTGCACTGTGGAATGTTGATCGATGTGGAGAAGTCATAAGCACAGCCATCGCACAGACGACTCGCATTCATAAATACATAAAGGTCATAAATAGCAAAACTTTACTGTGTCTCCTTTTCCATTTACGGCCTCCCCTCCTTTAGAAAAAAGCTGCAGTTTCCATGACAACTAAACCAGTGCGGGCATCACTGTGAAACTCTGGCTCCTTTTATTGGGAAAAAAAGGTAAGGTTCAGTTTTCCACTCAGATTGTCAACATTGTTTTGTTTTTTTGGTTGGCTCTGGAAGACTATTTTCACGAGATTTATGTGAGATAGTTTGTCGTTTTTACTTCTTCATGTTCTTTCCTAAAATGACAAATGTTTTGAATTGAGGGCCAGGATTTGAGTTTTTTTTTTATTTCTTTTTTTGCCACTTTCTGTAATGGCACAATTGTATGTGTGGATATGTCTGAAGGTGGGTTTTTTCAGAATTTTTAAGGCACATTTATGTAACAGCTTTGAATATAAGCTCATTATCATGAATGCCGGTCTCTTTATGAAAATGGTGATGTGGTTCTCTTCATGGTTTCTGCGACTGTCACTCCTCATAAGATTTGCTCCCACTCAGGATAATATAGTGTGCTTCCGACTCCCACACTGCAATCCACAGCCGCAGAGACAGATTTTGCTTTGTCTTTATTTATGTCTGTAGTATGCCGTGACATAGGTACGGGTTTAATGGCGCATTTCTTGGAACATGAATGCCACAAAATCTGTTAAAAATAGAATATTTAAATGGCAAAATGGTAAACAGTGCAGAATGTATCTAGCGTCAAATTTAAATGTTGAGGATCAAAGTCATATCCGGTGTCATCGGTTGCACTTCCCCTCAAGTTGGAGCTGAGGAATCTGAGGATGAACAGATGTTCTGAAGTCTCATGAGCATTACCTAAGATGCACTTCAGTGCTCCTGAAATACTTTACACAACTTCCACCAAGAGAAATCATGCAATTTCAAATGTCACTTTAAATTACACTTCTTTAGTCACTCTTAGCTTCAAAATAACTGTCACGATTCCGTTTAGTTTTTTCATGTTCAGCTTTTTACAACAGACAGTATCCTAAAACAGCTTTCCAGAAATGAGAGTTCAGAGCAAGCTCAAGGTAACAGTGCACAGTATGAACCATGTCTGCATAACAGGTTTTATACAACCTTCCCATAATGTAGTTTCTATTCCAGTTTAAAAAGTCTTCCTAACATTTACAAAACAGTGGTTCTTGTATGTCATCAAAAAAGGACCATTTTAGCAGGGACTGTGCCAGGAAAAATGTCAAAGAAGAAGATCCAAGGAAGAACCACTGAGAAGAACCAACACTCAAAAGGAGAATGTTCACTTATAATATAATATAATATAATTAATATAATATAATATAATTAATATAATATAATTAATATATTCCTCCGGGGTCTCCGGTTTCCTCCCACAGTCCAAAAACATGGAGGTCAGGTGAATTGGCTACTCTAAAAAAAAATGTCCATGTATGTGTATGTGTGTGTGTGTGTGTTCACCCAGCGATGGACTGGCGCCCTGTCCTGGGCTTAGTTGAATAATGTAATGCCCTGCCCTGCGCCCAGTGAGAGGGTAGGGGACTAACCACAACCCTGATAAGGATTAAGCAGGTGTGATAATGAATGAATGAATGAATGAATAATTAATATAATTAATATAATGTAATATAATTAATATAATATAATATTATATAAGTAATATAATGTAATATAATATAATATGTAATGTATAATATAATATAGTATAATATAATATAATATAATATAATATAATATATGCAAATGGATATGTAGGTAAAGTGGTAGATAGGACAGTTATGGTCATGGGAGAAGCTCTGGTCTGGTGGTAAGGGATCTGGTCTTGTGACCGGAAGGTTGATCATTTAATCAGGCAGGTTGTGACTGAAGTGCCCTTGAGCAAGGCACCTAACCCCCAACTGCTCCACAGGCACCATGGACAGGGCTGCCCACCACTTCAGGCACATGTTCTCACAGCCTAGTGTATTCACTAGTGTGTTTTGACAGCACAGATGGGTAGAATGCAGAGGTCAAATTCCATCTTGTGCAATCAACTTTGGCAAAAAGTTGAATCTAATCAAATTTTCATTAGATTTCAATTGGTGTTGTTTGCTTCCAGCCATCTTTAGAGGTGAAGAATCTAGAGCTTCAAATGACCCATTAACCACGAGTCTGTCTGAATCATGTTTTGCTCATTGTGAAGATCTGTATGAGAAAGCCATTAACCTAATAAACCATAACTTGAATGGTGCAGTTATGATATATGTAGGGCACATTTATAAAAAAGACTGAACAAAGACACTTAGATCACACAGATGACAGATCAGTGCCATAAGCTAATGATCAATGTTAAACGTCTGTCAGGAAAAGATCAGACTACTGATTCTGTCAAAGTATTATGTGCTACTTACATCTCCTTTTTTCAATTTTATATACAGTACAGGACAGACTGTGTATTCTAGCTTGTGCATATTTCATACAGTGCACATTACTGTATTTAATAGTATATTTCATTCAATATTCTAATTGTTGTTAATAAGTTAATTTAATGATATACTGTGATGATAAACTTGTTTTGTCAACGTATGTCTAAATTTGATCTCCACTTTTGAAATAAGCATTCTGGATATTTTCACTATTATAACACTGCTTTCTGCACTATTCCAGAATCTTCTTCAGCACCATTCATCATTTAAGACACACTAAAAATGAATTTTTGATGTACAGCTATTTGAAACTCATGTAAAAGAAAAGCATACTTTAATCAGTTTACAGTCTAATCTTTTGAATGGTAGTGTATATTAAACCTAGAAACTCAGTAGAGGTTGAAGTAAAAAACATTTTTAATGGTGAAAGAAGAGAGCACCAGGTTTTCCTTACTGTATGAAAACTACCATAAACCATCCGAGCCCATGATATACATTATCGGTCAAAAACATCCCAGTTTTTCAAGCTTTTTACTGACAATTATTCAGTTTAATGTCTCACTGCTCTCTGAAATTAAAGCATAGGAGTTAAATAAGACATCATGAAATCAATGAATTCTAAACTTTGGACACAAAGTAGCACCTTTGTCAGATATAACAGCTGAACACACTCGTGACATTCTTTCTACAATAGACATCAAATATTCTTCAGACAGTTCTTCACTAATCTGCTGCAGAACGTCACATAAATGTTGGCACTTGTAGGTTTGCTTTGCTTTTCACTTCATCCCAAATCAGCTGGATGAGGTTTAAGTCTGTTGCCAGGTACAGAATACCTGCATTACAAAAGCTAGAGATTAGGCTGTATGTCTAGACCGCTATGTCACAGAAGGCTGTTCCTAACAGAAATATCCTTCAAATAGCACCAAGAAATGCAGCCTACATTCAGCCAATTATGAACAATGCAATAAGAGCACCCTTTCTGCTCTACTTTCACCCATAATACTTTGTGTACAGCTCTAACCCAACAGGAGTTTAGGAGAAATGGCTTCATATGACATCAGTCCTGTAACTTTTTTTATTTCATATAAACTGTTTTCATGAAATTGTTGTCAATAAAAGCAGCAATTTTTCTGAAATCTTTTCGGCCACATTCCTTTGTGATGATATGGTAAAAAGACCTTGAAGACCGTTTCATTCTACATGACATCATACAAAGAAATAACCTTCACAACATCCTTCTTAGGACAGTACTACAGAGGACAATCTTACCTAGATTGCAGCTTTAGACCTCAGCCACTAAAATTACATCTGTGTTCATTAAATGGTTCATTTCTACATAATCTTATGTTATCTATCAGCCAATGTATGTTTAAGGTCCAAACATTGCAAACTGTAGATGTCAATAGTCACCTAAATAACCCAATTGTTTCTGTTAAAATACTGAACATCAACATGCAAAGGTGTCAAAAGTATTGACATTCATTACTCAGGTAGAAGTACAGATACTAGGGTTTAAAAATACTTTTATAGAAGCTGAAGTATCAACTTAAGCTTTTTACTCAAGTAAAAGTACAAAAGTTCTGGTTTCAAAACTATTTAAAGTATAAAAGTAAAAGTAATGTAAGGAGAACAAATGCCAAAACTTAGGCTGTGCCACTGGGGCATATAGTGCACTACCCCACCCCCCACCCCAAAATACATTTCTCTAAAAGCCGTAATGACTATAATGTTATATTAAAATGGTAGTGTTGAATTTTTTGGGATGTACTGGCTTCCTGTTTCAGCTGCATATCTGCCTCTTGAAAATGAAAACATTTGAGTCATTTCAAATATATTAGCGACCATATATGTGTAGTACTGAGCTTACTGGAGAGTGATGAGACACGTGACGTGCAGGTGTGATGGATCGCTTACCAATAGGGTATCAGAATGGTATATGTTTATACTTATCATCCAACCACAATCACATTCACTCTTTCTGGATGGCTAATTTATCTGGAGAGGATGTTTTTTAAATGATGACAAACCAAAATGAAATACGTAGAAATAACGAGGCTGTTTTTAAAATGTAAGGAGTAGAAACTACGAATAATTGCATGAAAATGTAAGTAAGTAGAAGTAAAAAGTCGTCCGAAAATAATTACTCAAGTAAAATATAAATAACAAAAATATATACTTAAGTAACAAAGTGTTTATACTTCATTACTTGACACCTCTGCCAACATGTCTCACATACCACCAAACCGCATCCATCTTAATGAAGGTCTCACGAGCTAGATGATGTAGTTTAGGATACGGTATGACTAATGTGAAGCTATAAAAAATAATAAAATGTCATGATTTCAGACAGTAGCAGGACTGGTAGAAGACTGATTCTGGATCTGATTCCTCCATATTAGTGAGAATCAACATTATAACTAAAAAACTGATTCTAGATCAGCATGTAGCAGTTGTTTTTTTTAAAGTGTGTAGTACGTTGTACACTGTCCTAAACTGCATCAACTATCCTGTGAGACCTTATTTAAGATCTGGAGGTGGACTGTGTAGGTTGACTTTCTCCTTGGTGATGTTTTTGATGGAAACAGCTGGGCTGCTGAGGTGACTATTCTCCTTCTACTCTAGTGTCTAGTGAATCATTGCTTTAATTTCCTTGCTCAGTATTTTGGGATCGCTGTACACCTGTGGTCCATCTTCAAGTTTCACACACTGATAAAATTTGCCACCCAAAACTCCTCTATAAAGTCTTTTCCACCAATGGAGCTGTTACACAACCCCACCCAAATTACATTCTAAATAATGTTCATCAAACTGTAGCTATCGCTAGCATCCCTTACTGTTTGGTCCCATCAAACGATTCCAACATTTTTGCAAATGAATCCCAGACTGTTTGGGACAGATGGGGAAAAAAAACAGAAAAAAAATGAAATGAAAGCATGGCAGATTAGAGAAAAGACGGCAGACGTCAATGAGCCTGACATGACAGAGCGTATCTTGGGAAAGCAATAGCAGATTGATTTGGACAGGAGTTAAATGACACTGAACTCTGGTGAGTTGAGCAACAAATCAGAGTCTTCGATACTTAGCTGTCAGCGGAGTCCCGTTCCACAGGGATGTTTCAGCAGACGCACACCTGTCAAGCCAGGGAATCTATATTACTCAGACGAGATATTGGACAAGGGATGCTGCTGACAAAAAACTTCAATCAAAGTGCAGCAAAGATGTCATTATGGCCATCCAGACATACCATCACTTTTTGAAAATGAACGCCCAAAAACTTTTTTTTGGGATGATGTACTGATGTGACCACATGGTCTTAGTCCACTTGTTCAATAGTGAAGACCAGGGGTGCACACACTTTTCAGCCTGCGAGCTACTTATCTAATGACTAAGTCAAAATGATCTACCTAATATAAAAATGCAAGACACATTTATTTATAAATATACTGACAATGTATGTGTACAGTGTATGTTGGTGTACCTTGAATAACTACATGAACCCATATTACACAATACAACTGTGTACATGTTTTGTCATTTGCCTACTTTACTCTGATGACTTGCACGGAATGGAATCAGTCAGTGATTCATAGTCTGGACAGTCATTGCTGATAGCCAGCCTCAAGCAAACCTCCAAATGATCATCAGTCATAGTGGAACCATACTTGGACTTAATGATCTTCATGTGTGAAAAGGCTGATGCTGAATAATGCAGTCAAGACAAACACACTTCAAAAATGACAGTAAAAAATTGTCAGTTTTAGGTTTCTTACACAGGCAGAACAAACCTACATGTTAAGAACTTACAGTGACAGGAGAACACGGACTGCTGGCCAACTTGAAAAACACCGTTTACAAATCCAGATGCTGTTTCATGAAGTGATAGTGGAGACGGCCAATCACACGTTAGCAAGAAACGGCAGAGCCAATCGAATGAGCTTGTGGGCGGTCTAAAGTAAAACAGGATTTTCAGATTGAGCGGCTTGGAATTCCTGCTGGGTCCTAGTGCTCGACCAGCCTCCCCTGTATGTCAATCAAGTTTTATAGCGAGGACGGATAGGCTGACGTCTATTTTTTAAATGCCATGCGATCTACACACACTACCTTTGTGATCAACTGGTAGATCGCGATCGACATATTGTGCACCCCTGGGGAAGACCATTTTTCACCAAACACTTTGTTTTCTATTCGTCTAGATATAGACTGAGTACACAGGTCAACATCTAGATTGAGGTCGGAAACTCCAATCCTGGAGTTTGGTGATTTCTCAGCTCTGACGTTGTTCATCATTGAGGTAAACTGGTCTTTGTCAATTGCTCTATACCACTTGCTGGAGTCATTGTTCCTCTCTGGTTATCAATGGGGCACCACTTTTGTCATTGGGAGGCATTTAATGTACAAGATGTCCATTCTCAGTCCACCTTCACTACAGCAACTCTACAACATCCTATAGGTAGTGGTTTCTGAGAAGCTACCACCCTTCAACCAGTACCCTGTTATCATGTCCTTTTGGACATCAGTCAAATCACATTCTTTGATCCTCTTGAGGATGGTTTTACACTCTTGTTGTGCTCACTTATTTATACATGCAGCAAACTCTGTCACATGACATCTGTGATGTCCCAGCTTGACTTCATTCCAACCCACAGGTGGTCATAATTTTTGAATTTTAATTTTTTGAAAGTTTGAGAGAAGGACCTTGCCTGAAGGTCCACTTCCTTCCAATCTAATGTCCTATAAATTCTCATCTCTACCTTCTGCTTCCTGTAATGAAACTTTGACACCCATTATTACCCTGTCGCCTTTCTCAGTCCATCACCTTTCAGCTCTATAAGTCACAGCAGAAGAGCAGGGTGTACCCTTGGTATAGATGGTGTCCTCTAAAATCATTTGAACGTGTTTATGCTCATTTCTATTATGTTACTGTTATGTGCATTAATTGGATTTTATGTTGACACTCTTGCCAAGTCAAATGTCTGATATGATATAATCAAAAATCTCTGGCATTTATGGCTTTCTTTCAGCCTATGAATGAAGGAGAAACACTACAACACTACTGAATGAATTTTGGACCATCGTGTTATTAACTTTAAAAATATTTCAGCACAAGTCAACACTTTAGCGGAGTGTCACAGTGTTGCACATGTATATGGAAATGTTAGCGGTATATAATTAGCACTTGTCATGCTAATCATTAATTATCTCAGTGTAATGAACATCACATCAGATGAAGCGTCATCCTTTTGAAGAGGCATATAATATAATACAGATTCCAAACAGATGTCTTTGGGGTACATTTAATTAATCGTTTTGGTTTCCTAGAGAAACGTTTCATTGTTTACTAAGAGTTAATAATAAACATGATAACATGGTATGCAAATATGAAGAACACATTTATAATGATAAAACATCCATTTTTCTCCCTTACAGGAATGTTTAAAAGAATATGTGATGGATAATATTAGTGAAAATAAATCAAGCGTGCCGTTCTTGCACTATATATGTTTACAGTATATATTTGGTAACAGCTAATGAGTATGTCTCTTTGGTATCAAAATGAATTATGAAGTCTATGTTTCTCTCTCTCTCTACAGGAAGTGCTGTAGTATTTGTTATAGTGTTCAGATCTCTTCATTTTCTCAGTTGTACACAAGGGTTTCTTTGCTCTGTGCCTCTAAGAACAAGTGAAAAGCCTTAGCGGGTCATGTTGCTATAAACACTCTGCGGGGGTGCTTTGACCCAAAATGCACATGAGCACCATTTACATATGCAAGTAGTGTAAATGTGTTTAAATGTTTCACCTCTACTTGATTTCACTTAATGATCTTCCTTATTCAAGCATCCTCAAATAGAATTTAACTGCCTTCATAATGTAATCAAACATGCAAAGTCTGCAACCCTTATCACCCCATCTCTTCTGAACCTTCCTCACCAAGTGAGATGCTAATTTCATCAGAGCACACAATGACAGTGCTCTTTTCACACAGTTCCTCAGCTATTTGTTCTTGTTCTCAGTGTATTATTTGTCTCTTTTCTGATATTTGCTTTGAATTAAAGATGAATTGTAGATGGCTGTTCTCAATTATGTATGATTTCAGATCCCTTTGAAAAAAGTACATACAGTACCATTCAAAAGTTTGCAATCACTTGCTATCTTAACCAGTTTTGTTATTTTATATTCAGTAATCACCGCTGCTAAGTACTCTTCTAAAACTGTAATGGAATTACTTTACTTATTACTTCCTGAAAAAGAGTCATCTCATTCCTCATTACTTTACTTTTGTGGTAAAACCCAAACAAATCTCTACCAACGTGTAAGGAACTCAGTCACAGTGAGCATCATTTGAAAGACACAGGTCTACTTGACAGATGATGCTGCATGAACACCCAGAAACTAGCCTATAAAACAGCTAAAAATAGCTGCAGCTCAAAATAAAGTCATTTTGAACAAAACATAAAGGTTGCAGAGCTGTTCCTGAAAGAAAATTCAGACCTGTTTATGTGTGGTTGGGCTTCTGTCTTCTTTATTACACTGTATATAAGTGTCACATTAGCAAGATTGTGCAAGAGTGTAGATTGTGGAAACATTCTACATTGAATTTGCATTGAAGATGGGTCTGAACACAGTATGTGACTCTACCCTTCAGATACCCAAGGGACCATTTAGGTCCAGGACAGAAATATATGTATACATTCTCTCTTCCAAGCACCTTGAAGGATGGTGGACCAAGCCAAATTTGAAGGACTCTTTGTATAGAAGAGGTTTGACCATTGACATCAATTACAAAGGATCTGGTCCATTCTTGGCTTTATACGCCAACATCAGGGTTTTGAATCTGATGCAAGCAGCTAAAGGAAGTTACCTGTGTGCCCTCAATAAAGAGAAAGTGTTGAAAATATAACACATGCTTACATTTTATTGCTGAACACTAAAAATGTTGTGCTTTTAGATTTTTGTCACAGCCCCGCCTCTTTTTTGTCATGTCATCGTTTGTTTGTTTTCCCACATGCTGTCCTTTCACCATGTGCTCTTTGTTTGTTTACATTTTCCATGTGCTTTGTCTACATCATGTCTCCACCCCAGCCACGTCATTTCTTGTTTAATTCACAGCCCTTCCGTCTCATGTGTCGCTAATTAAGTGTGCTTATAACCTTCCTTGTGTTTCCCAGTCTTTATCCATCATTGTATGTCACTATATCATGTATTGTCTCCACAGTCAATAGTAGATGTTTGTTTTAAGTCATAGCCATGATCTTTGTTTGTTTTATTTAATTCATTATTTAATATCAAGACATACACGCATTTCCTTGCTTTGTACTTGTGACATGTGCAATGACAATAAAGTTGAATCTAATCTGATCTAATACAGTATTTGTTTGTTAATGGGCCTATGGCAAATTGAGACATCTCGCTAATGGCAGCCCTGATTTCAGCTTTCCTATAAGTCCGTCTTTTTGTATCACCGTGTCCACTGTGCTAGAGTAGAGCCAAAAGAATTTTTAAAATGTCAAATTCCAGTTATGTACAGACTGCACTGTACTAATCTGTACAGAATGGTGGTCCTCAGGACCAAAGGGTGTTAAGAAAGCACAGCACTCACATTCTGTCTCAACAGAGCTACACACAGTAGGCTTGTCTCCACACACTGATGCCTGACAGGATGCATTCTCAGGCATATCCTGTGACCTGTTAAATCCTGGGCACGGCACACTGAAGATTAGCTAGCATCTCTCCTGAATCTGCTGTTGTCTGACTGAAGTGAAGTGGGCAGCGCTAATGCAGTGTGTGTGTGTGTGTGTGTGTGTGTGTGTGTGTGTGTGTGTGTGTGTGTGTTGGGGGGTTTACATCGATTTCTCTCCATCTTCTTCACCATTCTGCTCTGCGAGGAAGCAAACCATCCAGCTCTGGGCCCTCAACCACCTCTTTCCATTCCATTAGCTGCTTTAGCGCGACACACTCTTCCTTTCCTCCACTGACCTGAGGGTATCCAGGAGAGCAGTAATGTGATCAAGTCAGCACTTTGCACCCTTGGGCAATTACAAGCTTTGTGCTGCTCATTCACCCTTCCTTTTTATCACTTTTAAATGACTAATGGTAATTTTCCATGTGATTTGCCATGGTAGATCATGGGCTGGTGAAATACAATGAATGCATTGTGGGATGATGCATCCCATGTGGTAATATCTGTTCCTGTGTTCACTCTTAAAGGAATAGTTCATGTAATCATATTTACAGTTTTACCTTTACTGCAGATGTAGCTGAACAGCCAAGACATGTTTAGAGGCTTCTTTGGTTAAGAACTGGAGCTGCAAAGCTTACATTGCCAGAAAACATAAAAAATCAATAATCACCTAAATACAGTGGTGCTTGAAAGTTTGTGAACCTTTTAGAATTTTCTATATATCTGCAAAAAAATGACCTAAAACATCATCAGATGTTCACACAAGTCCTAAAAGTAGATAAAGAGAAGCCAGTTAAACAAATGAGACACAAATATTATACTTGGTTATTTATCCTCAATGGTCTTTGTTCCCAATGGTAAGCTGTTCAGGCCCAAACAATGACACTACCACCACCATGTTTCACAGATGGGATGAGGTTCTTTTGCTGGAATTCAGTGTTTTCTCCAAATATAACACTTTTAATCTAAACAAAAAAGTTCTATTTTGGTCTCATCCGTCCACAAAACATTCTTCCAAAAGCCTTCTGTCTTGTCTTACTCTTGGAGTGATCTTTGTTGGCCGACCACTCCTGAGGAGGTAACAATGGTCCTGAATTTCCTCAATTTGTTCACAATCTGTCTGACTGTGGATTGGTGGAGTCCAAACTCTTTATAGATCGTTTTGTACCCTTTTCCAGCCTGATAAGCATCAAGAACACTTTTTCTGAGCTCCTCAGAAATCTCCTTTGTTTGTCTCATGATACACTTCCACAAACTGTTGTGTAGTGCAGACTTTGATACAGCCCTGTTCTTTAAATAAAACAGGGAGTCCACTCACACCTGATTGTCATTCCATTGACTGTAAACACCTGACTCTAATTTTAAGTTCAAATTAACTGATAATTCTAGAGTTTCACATACTTTTGCCTCTCACAAATATGTCATATTGGATCATCTTCCAATATATATTGTTAGGTTGCACTAGAATCATATATCAGCATTTTTTACTCAGCAGCTGCTGTTTACATTGAACTGAAGAATAGCAAGTCAAAATTATGTAAAATAAAATTTCCTTCATTTCACATTGAATTGAAAATTGTTCATACCTTCTCCTGTATACTTAGCATTCTGTAGATACACGTTTACTGGAATATAGCTTTAAGCATGGGTAAAAAAAAAAAAAAAGCTTTGAACATTTGCATGAACTGACTTTTTTATACTATATGCTAGGCTGTTATCCAGTAATTATGACCTTCCACAGGAGCCTTGCAATGAGTAATGCTGTTAAAAGTTTTTCCTAGAACCATGCATCCAAGCCAACAAACATTTATAAACCTTTATGTTTTAAAACGAATTGCCTTGTTTCCTCTTTAAATACCTGATATTTTCTCGCACTGTTCATTTGATGATTCAGCCAGCCTGACTTCTGTGTACATGTTATTCAGTGCAGCTACAATCCCAGATGGTCACAGATGTGTACAGTATGTATGGAATGTCTATTTGGTATGCAAAGGCATGCGCTACATACATTTCAGGTCAAGCCTAGATCTCCAGGGTCTCTAGAGAAACAGCAAACATCTGTGCAGTCTGTGCATGCTGCTGAAATTCAGACAGAAAGCTAAACATGTCTCCAGCGGAATATGTGTAGAGCAAACATGCTCCAGTTGTCTCTTCAGCTACACCCAAGACCAAGGAAACTGTTGGGTGCCATCAGGAGGGGTAGATGATGTTGAGGTTAGAATAAAGAAGATAACCTGTCATGGCAACTGAGTCAAACTTATGGGTCAATTAGTTAAAAAAATCTTATATTATTATGGTGGCACAGTGGCTTGGTGGTTAAATGGTCTCTGTGAGTTTCTTCCAGACTTCCAGAGTCCAAAAACATGGAGATTAGGTGAATTTGTGGCAAAGTTCTGCTGCTGCAGTAAAGGAGGAGAGAAGGTGGATGCAGGTGCGATGGGTAGTTTATTAGAAGGCACTTGTAAGACAAGACACTGTTTGTTTACATATTCATCATGTCTCCACCCCCGGCCACATCACGTCATGTCTGTCTCGTCTCTGATCACAGCCCTGCTTGTCCATCACGTGTCTGATTACGTTTGTTTTAAAAAGCCTTCCCAGTGTTTCAGTCGTCGTCTGTCATGCTATGTGAATGTCAACTCAGTATTTTGATATCTTTGTACTTCCTCAGTTTATTTTGATTAACAGTGTTTACTTCACAGTTTTGTTAATAAAAGTCTTCTTTGTCTGGGGTCCCACTGCCTTCCAGCTCCCCCTGGTCACAGCGAGCTGACATCTATATAGCCAACAGCATCCTGTGACCACCAATGAACCAACACAAACTGTGCAGCAATAGATAAGCACCTGTCTCTGACTTTACATCTACAAGGTGGAAAAGCTTCTAGAGTCTAAGATGTAGATCTTGTGTTTTTTTTCTCTCATCACTGCACAGTCTGACCTTGGGGTCTTGAATATTTTGTACTTGTGAATAATCTTTCTCACTATATAATGATGGACTTCAAATTGTTTGGAAATTGACTTATAACCCTTCCCAGATTGATGGGCAGGAACAGTTGCTTCTTTAAAATCATTGCTGATGTCTTTCCACCTTGGCATTTTGTTAAGACGCAACATGTATGCTCTAGACCAGCTTTTATAGAGGTGGTCACACTTGCTGATCATCAGGCATTTGACTAGCATCATTTCGCTGCCACTTACCCTCTTAATTTGTGTACAAGCAGTAAAGGGTATACTTAATTTTTCACATGCTGCTACTGCATTTTGCACTAGTTTTTGTTATATATACATATATCCTTAGCTTATATGCACGCCTTTAAGCAAACATCTTAAAAGTAACATCCTCAGGCTTTTGTACTCACCTGCTAAGACTGATGCTTAGAAAGCAGCCATCAATTTGAAAATTACAAGTGAAGATATGACATGGCAGAAAATAAACATTTCCAGACTTGTGATTTCTGGCCCAGGACTTCAGATATCTGAGTGAAATGCAGAGCAGTGTATTGCACCTCTGCAGGTGGTAGATTGACAGCATGACTTTCAATGGAAGTACATGACTTCTCTGTATAAATTTCTCACTATAACTTTTTGCTAACATTGGTGCGCCTGCAGCTCACCCATAATCTTACCCATATTTGTGTTTTTATCACATTCAGCTTCTTTTCTCAATGCCTACAGCCTACAAAATCTGATGTTTATTACATTAGATGCATTCTAAAGTCCATCAGTTAAATGTTCTGCCTCTGAAAGGGGGTCATTGAAAACCACCTACTGGTCCATTTGGCACACTTCACAGAGCATCAACATGAAAAGTACACTAGATAATGATATCCACATTTTTTCACCGGCCATTGAGTGCAGCCCATGGCAAGCCCCCGGTGCTTTCGGTGATTTAAAGATATGCCAAATCCCTACTGTATTATCTTGGTTTTTATGGCTTTAGCTGTCCCTGTCAGGCTATTGTACAGTAAGTGTTCAATTATGAGTAACTCTGGAGTCTACAGTCTTATCTACAACCCTCCAGTTGGGGAGCGATAGACACACTTCTCTAGGATAAAGACTTTCACACGCACCATTGGGGATAAAAGGGAGATAAGAGTTTAGCAAGAAGAGATGTCCTGAGGTTAGGGACAACTATTTTTCTTCTGTGCTTAAAAAAGAAATGGTGGCCTAAGAATATCTTTCCCCCCTCCCAAAAAACAGTGTGATAAGATGGAGAGGGAGTGAAGTAAAGATAAAAAAGAGGAGAGCTTAACTGTTGTGCGATACGTTCTATCGTAAGTCAACAAAGGTTTTTTGATGGTCATGTGTTCTGGGAAGGCTTTGACCATAATGTGAAGCAATTAACCTTCCAAGACCTCCTCTAATGAATAAAACAGGTGCTGGCTGAGCCCTTTTCTCCTTATCTTTTCTGACAAACTATCATCAATGTTTTTTTTTCTGTTGCATGAAATACAGGGAGACTTGGAACAGTTGGTACAGAAGGTAAAAAATGAATTGGGTGGCCAGCAAACAGATGGATGGATACAATTAGAGGACTCATGAAAGAGTCGTAAAGATGCCTGAAGGCCAAAACAGAAAACCATATAATATCTTTATAATTATATTAACATACAGGTGCACTTAATTATAGACCGTGGTCCATCTGTTTCTCTGTATACTTTATTATCCTCCTTTCACCTGTTCTTCAGTGGTCAGGACCCCCACAGAGCAGATATTATTTAGGTGGTGGATCATTGTCAGCACTGCAATGACACTGATGTGGTGGTGGTGTGTTAGTGTGTGTTGCACTGGTACGAGTGGATCATACTCAGAAGAGCTGCTGATGCTTGTAAACACTTCAGTGTCATGGCTGGAGTGAAAATAGTTCACCAACCAAAACTATGCAACCAGTAGTGTCCTGTGGTCACCAGTGAAAGATAGAGAACCAACACAAACTGTGCAACAGATGAGCTACTGGCTCTGACTTCACATCAACAAAGTGGAGTAACACTGGAGATGTGCCTAAGAAAGTGGTTTAATAACTCTGCTCTGTCTGATCCAGTTGTGTCAGTGCAGACACAGAAACGTATGATAAGATTGTATCAACGCTACAAGAACATAGACAATGTTGTCAGAACATTGCCACAACGTCATTGTGCCTACTGGGGAGGCTAACAAAGTATACAGAGAAACAGATGGACTATAGATTGTAATTGTAGAACTAAAAAGTGCACATGTATGGGTTTAATGTTATGGCTGATCGGTGCATTGTGCCTATATGAAGGTTCCAGTTCATTGAATTGACAGCATAAGATACACAAAAGTACAGTATAAGTACCAACATAGGCTAGCTAATAGGCTCAAATTGTATAAAGTAGTGTAATCATGTTGAAATAGTATGTCATTATAATGGCAGCTGTAATGTTACATTATTAAGGGACATCAAATAAATGTGCAGGCTTGTAGCATGAATATGTCAATCTTCATATGCATGTAGGCAAGTAGCCCTGGGTGTACCTCAGGGACAGTAGAATGTAATAGGTGGTGGATTTCCTCTGGCAAATGACAAAACATCACATCAGTCCATAGAAGTGATCTGTGATTTGCTTGGATGCAGCAAAAAATAAATGTATCTAATGTCAGGCCTCATATGCAGCATATTATATCTCACTAGTCGTGTTTCCATTGCAGTTTTGCACAAAACTTTATCGATATTCTGTTTTGTCGAAAAAACAATTCGACAAAACAAGTTTCACAGTTGTGGTGTTTCCATTAAATGTGAAATACTTTTATAAAATCACGTGTGAATATGTTTGTTCTCGCGATAAGTCATTACAAACATGGCGGCAGTGGATGTAAACACATACTTCAGCTTTATACATACTGCTACCACAGCACTAGTGCTCATCATCAGCCATCAGAGGAGACGGCGACTTATCGAGGCTTTGGAGTGACAAGCCCCTTATACTTGGGAGCGGCTACGTATGCGGCGTTTTTGGGAAACTGTAGTCGATGATTTTACAGAAGAGCTGTGGATTCAACATTTTAGAATGACACACTCAGCTTTTAATGAACTTTGTGATGCTGTGAGATCTCTAGTGGAGCAGCTACACATTGTCCAAGAATTCTCCTCGTTATTCCAAATATGCCGCGTCATCTTCATCCTCGCACTTTCTGTTGTTTTCTTCTTCTTCGTCTTTTTCACCAATAGAAACGTCCAGTTGTTGATCACGTGACTCCCTTAATGCGAAAAAAGTCCATTCGAGTGTTTCCATTACACTTTTGCAATATAAACCAATTTCGATACGACTGAAAAACCACCTCATCTTAACGCAAAAGACTTTTATCAAAAAACGTGAGTTTTTTCGAAATTGTCGTGTTTCCATTAAGCACATTTTTATTCGCAATTCTAATTTGCGATATTTCAAGGTCAATGGAAACGTGACTACTGTTTGTCTTAAGAAGTAAGAAGCCTTGATGTGATCCTTGATGACCAGTTATTGTTACTTACATCACAACTTGACTCGGTCGTGCAGGTTCCTCCTCTTCAACATTCGACAGATCTGATTCTTTCTAACCCAGGATGCCTCATTATCTCAAGACTTGACTACAGCAACTTGCTCCTGGCTGGTCTTCCTATGCGAGCCATCAGGCCCCTGCAGCTGATCCAGAATGCAGCGGCTCGGCTGGTCTTCAATCAGCCCAAGTTTTCTCACATAACTCTACTGCTGCGTTCACTTCACTGGCTTCCTGTAATTCAAAACCCTCATGCTTGCCTATAAAGCAGGAAATAGACCAGCACCTCACTAACTAATGGCAATGGTCAAGTCTCGAGTTGCACCTCAAACCCTTTAAGGCACAGAAGACTAACATCAAGACTCGTCTGTGTCCTGACAGCCAGGTAGTAGAAAAAAATTCCATTGGCAGTGTTTGAAAACTTAATTCCCATTTTACTCAAAGTGAAATCCAGCTTAGATCATGAGCCCTTATTTGGGCATGTTTTGTCTACAGAATAATACATGACCTATGAGGTTTATAACTTTGCTTACTGGCTCACCTGCGAGTTTTCAGGGAGTGTTCTGGTGGTGCTAAAAGCCCCCTTTTCCTGACCTCTGATATGGAAATCCTTCCTTGCTGAAATAGAGCAAGCCTGTGGCAGGTGGATAACACGCCCGCAAGCTTTATCGCTCTGCCAGACTTTTGGCTTTTGCCATAATGACCAGAGCGCTCCTGAATGCTGTCAGCCCGGCACATGTCCATCCAAAGGGCTCCTCTTCAGTTCTGCTGTCAGTGCTCAAAGTGGCACTTTCCAATTACGGAAGGATCAGTGTTGCCTTCCAGACGCTGTTCCAGGCCGGGTTGTTTTGGTGTGTGAAGAGTCATTAAGTCTTTTAGAGCTTCTGACAGTGCAATTAGCCCACCCACATGCATGATGAGCTGTCTTCTGATTGGTGGGAGAGATGGCAGGCTTACCCACCCACACACACACACACACACACACACATACACACACTGTGGCTTCACAATTGCAGGCAGTGGCTGCAGACAGCATAGACTTTCTGCATTAACATAATAAACAGGTAAGCGAAGGGAAAGGAGATGGAGATAGGAGAAAATGACCAGGAGATGGACTTTCCTGGCTGCATTCTGGGCATTTCCTGGGCTATTACTTGTAATCAGGAGTGGAAATCTGTGACTTTAGTAAAAGTCAATTTGATTAGAACTCTTTAGGATATTGCTCATTGCGCGGTAAATTTAAACACATTTAGATTTTGCTAAAAATATGACAGAATAAATCAATATGACTACAGGAATGATTTACAACGAAACTTTTCTATTAACCCTCTGAGTCTGAGGGGTTTTCAGACATTCAGACTTTTTACAAATTACGCCCATCTAAAATAATTTGTTCCAAAGTGTTACACTTTGGAAAACATGTTAGGCTGTGTTTGGAAAGTGTTAGGATTATGTTCAGCACAAACTCAGTAACAACAGTGTCAAAACAGCATAAGTGTCATAAATCTATATTTTAATTAAATTTGCTCTAAACTTAAACTTTCCAAAAACCTATTTTCAGATGCGCTGAAAACTCAACTTCAGCAAAAACACTGACTGTGAAAACAAAACAAGAATGAAGTTGAGGCTCTCTGGAAACCAACAAAGGATTAGAGACAAAAGGGAGCTTAAATAACACACTTAATCACACTGGAATAAACAAACGGTACTAAACAGGTGTTGGCTACACACTGGTCATTACAGTTTTTATACATTGTATGTGGTTTTATTTAACAAATGTGAGTTGACATGATGAGTTTCACTCATTCAGTGGTTTATAGACTGAATGTTTATGAGGTGTGAACACTCTTTGTTCAGGTTCACATTCCATACATTTCACAGCCGCTAATCCACCCTTAGAATGTCTGAAATTATCATATCATTATTATATGAATGACAGATTGTGTCATTTGGTTGGAAAATATTCACAGCTATCTGACTTGCTCTGAAAAACGTCTCTGCTTATTTAAGCTCCTCTCACAAATATCTAAAATATATTTTGATTCAAGCTATACATACAGTATTTGAAAATTAGGCCTGTTGACCCAGCTGAATTGTTGTTGTATCACTGACTATGTGTGCTTGTAGCCTACTAATCCATTAATAATCAGCCTAATAGCTCAATTGCAATAGAGCGTTTTCATATATATATATATATATATATATATATATATATATATATATATATATATATATATATAACTTTTGCG
>BRDA01087711.1:41756-72154 GCA_036984385.1 Crenuchus spilurus
TTGACTTTACACTATATATATATGCCTTAATCAGAGTAGAATAGTCCAGAAGAGGACACTGAATGTGCTACTGAATGCTTCTGAATGTGGTGAGTGTAAATAATCAGTTAGATAGAACACCTGTATCTGATGACATTCCCAAACCAAAGCTGTGAGAATGTTCTGCTCACTCATGCATCTGCTTAAAAGAGAAGTTTATAACTTTCAACACAGTGTCTAGAGCCAGCATGTAGAGGAGACCAAGTTTAATCTTTAAAATACTTCAAAAAAAAAAAAAAAGCAAAATTATATATTTGAACAACGTATTATTGTGAGCTTTAGCATTATGGTCAAATATAAATGTGGTGCCCAGCAGCAACACTTCTATTTTGGGGGAAAATAATAAGAAACAATAGATAAAATGAAGTTTCATCACATTTCAGTTGTGCGTGTTCTGTAGCTTTGAACTCTGATTTATTTTTGTTCAAAACTTGACTTTAACCTCTTAAACATTTTAAAACCATAATGGTTAATATCCATTAAAAACATGGACATCAATGAAAACTGTTATAAACTGTGAGTTCAGTAACTGTTCAGTTATGGGATTGAGGAATCAAGGGCTGGAACCACAGATGACATCAAGGAGCTGAAGATTAACATTATAGTTTGTCCTTTTTGTTAGTGCGTTAGCATGTTAGCATCTGTGTCATTATTTTCTTAACAAAGCTAAAAGCCAGAATGCCACAATTCATCCATTAGTTAAAGACAAACATATTTCAGACAGATACAGTATATGATGGCTTTAAAAACAAAGATATGATCACTTAAATTTGATATACAAATCATCTGTAAAGTATACGTACTGTATATACCATTCTAAGTTCACATTTACCACCTGTGTAAACATTCCCAGTGTTAAAAGACTTAACAGCACATTTAATGTCTCTTGATATCAATGCCAAAAAATTCAAAGCCCAAAACTCCCAAAGGTTAAATAATTGTTAATAATGGTGAATGGAATACAATAAGAGATCACTAATGGTTTTTGATAGCATGTAGTATCAAAATGAAATATATAGAATTTCATATGTATGTTAGAATTTTATATTTAGTCTATTTATTAGGGGTGTAAAAAATAACCGATTTGAATCGGAAGACTGATTTTGACTTAAACGATGTGATTGCATCGGTACATTGACCCCTGAATCAGTCTATTTGTAAAATGCCTCGCCCCCCTCCCATCTCGCTCTCTATCTCTCTCTCATGAACTGTCGCGATACTCGTCATAGTCACGTTTGAAAGACAAACATGTCCAATGCACATATATACTGTACAACGCTCCGCCAAGCTTAAAATCTAAAGTATAGAAGAAGTTCAGTCTTTAAATGGAAAACGGAGAACAGTTGGTGAGACGACATGAGGAAAGTGGTGATGAGGACGCTAGCATAGCACCGCTAGCCCCACAGAAAAACACGACTTCTTCCAGCCAAAACTCAACCACAACTCAGGTAGAGCCAAAGTAATAACGGCTTCAATAGCCTGGTTCATTGTCAAAGACTTAAGACCATACTATGTGGTGGAGAATGAGGGCTTTGGGGACTTGGTTAAAATATTGGAGCCCCGGTACCACATCCCAATGCCACAGTATTTTACTGTTTCTGACTTCACATGTCAAATACAACTTTACTAGTTCTCTTGTATTTCATTAATCTGTCTGAAAGCAAGCAAAAACACCTTTTCAATATTAACTTATGTTGAAACATAATGTAAATTATCTATTTTAAACAAGTAACTCGTATTATTTCCTACCCGATTATATTGAACCAAATCGTATCAAAATCCTACTCAATCGAATCGAACCAAATCGAATCGATCCAATTTAAAATAAATTGTTTCTGAATCATATTGTACCGCATGAATACATATTGGATCGTCATTTATTGGACAAATACACACCCCTAGTATTTAGTCTATTTTAGATTTAGTAAAAAAAAATAGAATAATTGAGGCAACATCTGATTGAAGAAATGAATATTTACACATTAATTGAGCCTTGTTTTAGTGTGTATCTTTATAACAATAGATGCACCTTTATTGAGAATCTATACCATAAAGTCTTACTAAAAATGTTTTAGTGAAAAAATGGACTTTGGTACCCAGATAGACTATCAATGGACATAACAAACTTTATTAATAATGACTCTGATCTTTTTATACAGTTATTGGGTTACTATGATAGATTGATTTTCCTCATCAATATGAATGTATGAAACGCCACAGGAAGGAAGATTTCTGAGATGATTTGGGATTTCCACATTAGTATTATCAGACAGTATCACATCACAAGCATTGCTCCAAATGTAAATTCAGTAGTTAATGGCTCCATTAGCACTCACTACTGAAAGGACTTCTGTGATGTCAGAGAATTTAATTGATTCAAGCTGGAGACTTTGCTGATTACTTCCCCACTCTCTTCCTCACCAGGGCAAGGCAGGCACATCTTACAAACAAGATAACGGCTCTGTAAAGGCTGGGGTTGCTTGCCTTGGGTCAGCCTGTCTATCCATCACGTGATGGCTGGTAGCAGTGCAAATTTAAAGCAAAGAAAGGTACTTCACATACTACTACTCAAATGAGGACATCAAGGCACCATTGGATGTACAAACATGGTGGATGCATGCTTTGAGCTAGGTTAGTGCTACAGTGCTTATTTCATTAATGTTGAACAAGCTAAAGTTTTTCTTTTTCAATGACATTGCAATTGCTTGCATTGGCTTGCAAATATCTCATATTCTAGTGAATAACTGTGTAGTTGACCATGAGGTGTCCACCTATAAACCTTTACCTCTCAGAGTTTACCATCACCCTGGGGACATATATGGTGTGGCAATTGTCTACTTTTCAGCTTTTTAGAGTGGTGCTTGGATGTTTATAAGGGGCTATAAACTCCTCACAGTCAACACACATGCAAGACACAAAAGAAAGTGAAAAAAGTGAAAGTGAAAAATGGAATGTCTCTGGCCTCAGAATATAAAACTGGAAATAGGCCAGAAAATGAGTATAAAGATTGTTTAAATAGGCACAGGCAAAGTCAGTGACTCCACATCAAGTACACATGAAATAAGCCAATCACAGCTGTGGGCAATAGCAGCTGATAATTGACACTGGCATATCTTCTATTCTAACATATCCATAGTATTTCTACATAGCATGGTGTTTAGCAAAAATGTTCTAAATGTCAAGCTGAGAATAAACAGCTGTACTAAGGTATATAAGCTCAATGTCAACACCAAAACATAAAAAGTGGTGACACTGTCCTACCTCTGTTCTACCCTTCTCCCGTAGAAGACTGAATATCTGAAGCAGCAGCATTTGTGGATTTTCATCATAGATTACAAACAGCTGAAAAGAACTTTTTTTCAGAAATATAAGTATGTGCTGTCATGGAAAATTGTGGGTGATCACACATTTTTTGAGTGGTAGTGTATGCTGCTCTTAGGAGATGTTGGCAAAACAAACATAATAATGTGCTTAGCACATGTGTTTTTAAGAATAATGGGTAATTACAGTCTATTATTTTGTAAAATGAACTGATTAAGGCAGACAACACCCCCCCCTCCGGCCATTAGGATTCATATTAAAATAAATCAGTTTAATATTCTCTTTTTTTCCACAACGCCAGGCTTGTTTTGCTCATCACAAAATTTGCCCATTAAGCTTATAAACACTCAGGCTCCAGACGTTTCTTGTATGTAGGCAGATGTAATTTGCTTATCAAATAGCCTGGGTGGAACTCTGAACTCTTGGATCCCGGCATTTTCTTTTTGGACATCAAGCTCCTTATCATGTGTTAAAAATCAAGCCCAGTGTGCCACAGCCACCCGCTGAGATGGATTGTACACCACTCCTTTCAGCATGGCTGAAATCAGCACTCAAAGTTCAGCAGTCTGCTCGCCCACTCACTCCATGCTCTCTTCAGGAGATAAGCAGACCATTGTGCTTCTTCTCTATTGTAGACTTCTCTCACACTTGAGTGTCTGTTTACTTTGTCAACCTGCATTTCAGTTATATGAAGCTGGTCAAAAGTTTGGGAACAACGACCAGCTTTTCAAAATGCCGTAGAATTCAATTGGCCTCAGACTGCATTCATATTGTCAGGTTGAAGTGGTACAAATCTGTTTTTTTATGCCCTAATACAATCTAGAGCAAAAAATCTGATCCTTTCCAATAAGACGTGAGTCATTTATGTGGTTCTTGATTGGATAGATGCCCAGTTTGTGGTCATATGACCACAATGTGTAAGAACAGCACAGAATGCATTTTCTTTCCTGCAATAGAACATATTACTTTTTTAAAATATCTACTTCATTAAGAATTCAGGTCAATGCGTATTATATAACATTTACATGAAGAAGATAGACTATATGGATAAAAGTATTGGGACGCCTGCTTATTCATTGTCTCTTCAGAAATTATTAATAAAAATTAGTTTATCACCAGTATTAGTTATATTACAGAAAGTTGACAGAGAAAACATGTTCATCAGACTTTTATTTTCCTTAGTTCCTCAATTTACGTAGATGGAAATTAAGAGTGAAGTTCCCTCTGGAATGTGGCACCATCTAAAGAAAAGAACTCGGATGCATTGGAATCAAGTGAGGAGAGAGGCAACAAAAAAAGTGAAAAACACCTTTAAAAACTAAACAAAAACAATAAATTCACAACCAGGAATTAATAAGTGGGTGTGGTAAAAATGGAGCTCTGAAAATAAACAAAACTTACCTTGAGGGCAATAAGGTACCCTTTCCCAAGCTGCACTGCCACCTCAGGTAGGTCTAAGCAGATTCCTACACTCTGCAGATGCATCGTCATTCCATGGGGCACTTCTACACAGCCTAAGTGCCCCTCAAGGGGAACTGCAGGGGAGTAACTCTCCCTACCTCAGCAACGGGTGGCTACCACAGCCCACTGAATTTTAAAAAGGGGAGGAGGAGCTCCCGCACTCCACCACACTTGGAATTATGACCGTAGTCCGCCAGGCTCGCAGGTTTAATGGTGCACCTCCTCTCCAAGCAACAAAAAATTCTCCAAATCTGCCCAAGAAAATAATAAAGATAGCAACATCCCTGACCTTCTTGAATTAGACTGAAAGGGGGCAAGGGACTGGGAAAGGTACTGTATATTCAGTGGGATACAAGTCAGGGTTGAGCTGGACCCCTGCAAGAACCTGTCTGCACAAAAGGAAACTGAAATGACAATATGAAAATATTGCTGGAGACTTTAAGAAAGTCAGTAACCAGCTGAGCTTGATGAGTTGATTACTGGCTGAGTGAGCATTAGTGTTGTAGTCAAGACTGCACTGTCTGAGTCCAAGACCTTCCCGAGACCACAGGGGTCCGAGACCGAGACAAGACCAAGACTTTGTGGAGTCGAGTCCAAGACCAAGACCGAGTCATTTAGGGGTCGAGACCATGACAAGACCAAAACCAATGGACACCGAGTCCGGGTCGAGACCAAAATAACAAATAAGAGGCCTTACAGATAAACTAACATCAACACTGTGCCCAGACCAGTACTAAACAAAAAATAAGCCAGTACTAAATAGCCAATATACTAAAATTAATCAACAATGAAAATTCAAATAAATAACAAATGTATTATGCATTTTTAGAACAGTGCATTATTAACACAGAAATTCAAAAAAGCTGTCTAACAGGACTTTAGCTGCACAGGTAACAAGAAAATCAAAAAGTTACCACCACAAAAATTAAATTTAAGCACTTTTCAAGCCCTATCAAGACATTGCCAGGTGTTTTCAAGCACCATACAATTAGAAACAAATTCATACAGGCATTACATATTCAAGTAATTTTCTACCATAGCTTCAACAACACACAAAAAAACCATTCAGTGTGCAAACTCCAGGACTACGTTTGCAGAGGAACTCGTGATTATTAAATCCAAACTTTATGAGCGATGAAGTGGCGGACATGTCGACGCAGAAGACGGCCTAGCCTGTACTGGTAGCCGGTCTTGTGTCGAGACCGGTATAGCCAATAGTGTTGCTTGTGTGTGTGTGTGGTGGTGGTGGTGGTGGGGGGGTGATTAAAAATACTCTTAATTCATTGGTTGTATCTAAAGTCACTCAAACAGGGCTCCAACAATGTTGTCTCGAGACCGAGACAAAGCCGAGTAAACATGAAGCTGAGATAGTGACAAGACCGAGTAAAAATGCGCTCGAGTCCGAAACGAGTCCAAGACCTTGAAAATGCGGTCTGCGAGATCAAGACCGATCTCGAGTACTACAACACTAGTGAGCATAAATCCTAGTATTTAAAAAAAACTACAAAAATACTCTGATTGTAAGCAAAGTATGATGATCATGTAGACAAGAGTCTTGCCCACTCTTATTGGTGGAACATACGGTGTTTACCCAGTTATAGAATTAGACCCCTAGTCTGCAGCAGAAGAAGCAATGTTAGTTATTGTATTGAGGATGATTTCCCTGGGCCCCAGGGGTGGATTTGTTGATTTTGTGGCTCTAGGATCAGGACCCTTGGATCCATTATTATAGTTTTTAGATTTTGGTACATTATATTTTTCTTTATATTTATTGAATTTTCTGATTAATTTCTCTTGATTTTAAAGATGCATTTTTAGTTAACAACTGCAGTAACTGTATAGAAATAATTGTAGACTAAAACTGACACTATGTGCTGACAGTAGTACGAGAAAGATAATCTATGAAAATTCATGCTCTTTGACTCCATTTGGTGTCCCAAATACAATGTGACTGAAGTAAAACAACCAATTAGAATCAGAAGCAGTGTGTAATAGATATTCAATTACTTCTCCTTTGCACATTGGAAGGACTGGAGCGCAGTGGAGGTGGAGGGGGAATGACCTGAAATTAAATTCAACCTGAAATTAGTATTAATAGTTGCTAATTAATAGTATATTAAATAAAGTGATATAAATGACAGAATATGTTTGAAGCTACTTTGGAAGGACAGAGGTTTTTCACCTTTCTTAGCTCTGTGACTGACTCCTAATCAATGACACCATGTGAACGATCCATATGCATAATGATGAACAAGAATAAATGAGCAAACTAGCAGCACAAGGCTTCACTACAAAGACCATTAATTCTGAACAGCGCTCAGCTGAGGTGAAAAAAGGCCAGATGCATTAATGCTTCTGCAGCTATCAATTAAAGTTTACCACTGATGCCACTCTGCCAACACTTTGATGATAAATTGTGAACATTTTAAAAGATCTGACAAAATTTTTACAAAAATGTGTAAAATCAGAATTGAGCAACAGATACAAATGTAAACACATCCTGTAATATACAGTGGTAACCCTACTTCCGAGTTTAATCCGTGCAGGAGCCGAGCTCATTAGCTGGAATGCTCGTTAGCTGGATGCAATTTCCCCATAAGAATACATGTAAAACTGATTAATCCGTGTCAGCCGGCCAATATACAGTATACTTTAATATGATAAATAATGTGTTTATATGGGTTTTTTAAAACATAAACGTGACGACGACGGCACTCGTGTAGGCTGGCCGCTAATGAGAGGGAGAACGACAGTGCTCGTGTAGGCTGGCGGCTCCATGGTTACACTTATCATATGAAAAGTAAAAGTAAAATGTATCTAACTTTCTTGTTCACTACCTTTTGCTACCTTAGCGTCGCTTTCACTAGCACTTTCACTTTTACTGGACAGCGGTCAAAAGTATTGACTGACCTCTTCTTCTACGGTAGCATCTAGGAGATGCTACGACCGCAGCGCCCCTAGCGGTTTGGCATAGTTGAAGAAATTTACGCTACTCGTTAGCTGGAATATTACTCGTTACCTGGAACAAAAATATCCTGAGATCTCGACTCGTTACCTGGAATACTTGTTAGTAGGGATGCTCGTAAGTAGGGTTACTACTGTACTTTTAGTTGATAGTCATTCACAGCGTCGAAACTCTAGAAAAAGAAATTCATATTGAGTTCATATTGAGACTGCTTTGTTTAACTTTAACTTAAGTCTCTAACAGCTGAGATTCTCCACATAAGGCATATAAGGATTTTAGGATAATCTCCATTAAGAGTCTGGAATCATCAAATAACAACCATAAGAAGTTGGAACCACTGGTGATTCTTCACTCTTGTGATTCTTCTCTCTGTTTAGTAATTGTTTGTTTGTTTGTTTGCTTGTTTTGTCATGTAATGTAATGTCATCAGTTCAAGAGGTTAAAGATGAGTATTGCAAAAATATACTCAAGTTATTAGGAAAAGCTGCTTTATACGTTTTTCAGATTAGAGCTTCAAAAGAAGACTGTATGCTCCTGATCTCTGACAGGCAGTGCACCACCATCACCAGAAGCCTTGCAGGGCACAGTACAGGGTGGCATGCAGGACATAGCCTATGGAATTCATAAAGTAGGGCCAAGCTTTAGCTGACTGTGACTGTCCAAGCACAAAGACTCCCGTGCATTTGATCATGTCTTTGGCCCTCTGGAGAGTAGAATACTCCAAGCCAGCTGCTTTCGGCTATGAGTCTGGTTCGGATCCTTTCCATGGAGGATTACTCAGACTGCCTATTTTTAGCTTCACCATTTATGCCAGTTTCACCATATTGTTAAACTTTCCATTGATGCACCCACACGTTTTATGCTCCCCATTCAAACTGTGAAGGATGTGTTTTGATGCCGGAAACGTTCTCCATTCAGGCCTCAACAAAGATGATCTAATGGATGCCAGTTCTATGCCAATTGAAACTAGTTGGCTTGAAATCTATATGACTTCAGGAGGGAAACGTGTATGCCTTGGTTTTTTGTTTGTTTGTTTGTTTGTTTTTTATTTCACATTCAGGCTTCAAGCAGGACCCGTAGATCAACCGTGACACATCTCAATGAACGTAGGGCAACGTAGACGAGCAGGGTTGGCATGAAACGTGATTAGAGCAGGACGTTTCTGAGGTTTGATATATAAAGGCACATGTAGAAAACAATTCATCTCCACAACCCCCACAAACACAGTCAGCTACTTTGTGAAGGCGCTGAAAAACCCGAACAAGTGAACATCAGAAGAGGATGAAAAAAAGAAGAGTGCACTCTCAGCATTCTGAAGCGAAGATGGAGCTATAGGCAGGATCAAACAGAGCCATTCAGAAAGGGATTAATATTGTAGATAAACATGTAAAAAATTAAATCTGCAAATGTGGGTGGGAGCGTTTGAGGTGGGAACACAGCAGGGTAGATTTGCCTTTGCTAGGTTCTTATACATTTCTAAATGAGATATTGGAAAGCAGCTGCAGATTAGACGGCATGCTTCTAATCGCATATAAAATATTTCTAAATAAGTGTTCTCAAACATTTCTAAATCAAAGTTTTGAATCTTAGACAAAGTTAAAAAATTTATGAATAACTCGCTACATGTCTAGACTTTTTGTCCTGCTTATGGTAGAGTAGTGAAACTGTGTCTGGCTGACCTGCAGTTAGTGTTGAGCAGCAGGCAGGGATGGATTTTTCATTTGGAGAACCAGGACAATTCCCATTGACCTGCTATATGAGTCAGTCACTGAGAAAGAAAGAGATGCTTTACATTACATGTGCTGCATAATCACTTATGGTATAGTCCATAAAATCAAAGCTACAGAAGGTTAGCTAAACAAAACAGGGACATGACATTCTCCTGATCCAGATAAAACATAGACTTCATAATCTGTCAGGGGTCGTTTTGGCACTAGCTGCCATTAGCCATCATCTTTGTAATATGGAAATGAGATATACTATATTTGTTGATGTTAGATCATCAATTTTAAAATGCCTATCATATTTAATTAGCTGTTATTGACTACAGTTGCAGTTTTTAGCATAATACCACATTGAAGCAGAAGTCAGTAGCTGAAAATTTGAACAAATATATCTTCCAGGTCCCTCCCACTCCCTCCCTGATTCCCGACTGCATTAGGAGCACTAGCACACCCCAACAGATTTTATAATTTAACATATTTCAGATTAAAACAATAATACACCTGTGTCCAGTGTACTTATTTATCCAAACAATTGTGAATAATTTTAACACTATTGTAGATACGGTGATGAAATTTGGATTAAATATACCTCAGTCTGTGTAAAAACATACTGATGTTAGAACATGTGCTGTAGTTCTTTTCTCCTCATCAGGTGACAATGTCGTCTGCATGGAGACTCGCATTGTAATTGTGCATGTCAATCTTTTCTACTCAGACTGAGCTATATTTACAGATTTTCATTAGTTTTACAGTTTTTCAGTTGTTTGTGTAAAAAAGCAAAAGAAACACATTGTGTATATTTTTGCTGTAAATGAAGAAGTAAACAGCTGAAAATACTGCAGGTACAAATGTTACAACGTACCCCATAAGTGGGGTTAATTGTAACAGATGGAGGACTATTTGTAACAGTCACTAGAAAAGTCTAGTATAAATAAAATACACACAGTTCAAATAAGGTTTACGTCTTAAGTGTTTATCATTTCTGCTTGAAAAAAAATATAATTTGAGATGAGACTGTGTCAAACAATATTCAGTTCAGTATTTAATATTCTCAGGTTTTTTCAGTTTCTTAATGAAATATTCTCAGGTTGATATTCAGAATTTCAAGATTTTACACAATATTCTCTGTTTTATTCATATTATTATCCATCCATCCATCCATTATCACACCCGCTTAATTCTTATCAGAGTCGCGGTTCATATGATTATATTTTCATTAATATTTTCAACTTTTCTTACAATATTATTTTTAGGTTTGCTGTGAACAGGAAGAGAATGATGCAGGCTGGGTTTCCAAAAAAACAAAAAACAAACAAGGCTTTATTGACAAAAACTAAACAAACACTGTGGGTTGACAAAGACAAAACTTGACATGAAGACATACACAAACATGACAATACAAGGTTGACAACACAATGATTCGAAGACATACAGTGACTGACAATGACTGTGAAACATGAGGGAGCTAAATAGCAATGTTATCTAGACAGATAATTAAACAGCAGGGCTGTGCAATGACCCAGCTAGGACATGGCTTGGGGATGGAGACACGATCTGAACAAGACACCTGGAAAGCACGTTGTGACAGAACAGCACATGGGAAACATAAACAAAGAGCACATGAACAGACGAGGCATGGGACGAGGCAGAGGTGGAAGGGTTACAATTTTCATTCAATACTGTTGTTTTATTTTAAATATTTTCAGCTTTTTGTTCAGTATTCTTTTTTATTCATTATTCTCTGATGTTCTTTCAATGTTGTAATTTTTTAAATACAGTTTTTTATTTAAAATTCTGAGTTTGGGGCGGCACAGCGGTTTGGTGGTTAGCATGTTCGCCTCTCAGTGCTGAGGTCTTGGGTTCGAGTCCCCATCTGGGTGGAGTTTCCATGTTCTCCCCGTGTCTGCGTGGGTTTCCTCCCACATTCCAAAAACATTGAGGTCAGGGGGATTGGATTGCTCTAAAGATTGTGTGTGTGTGCTCCCAGTAATGGATTGGTGCCCTGTCCTGGGCTTAGTTGGAATAGTGTAATGCCCTGCCCTGCACCCAGTGAGGGGGTAGGGGACTGACAATGACCCTCATAAGGATTAAGTGGCTGGGATATTGGATGGATGGATGAATTCTCAATTTGCCAAAAACTTCCTGCAGAGTCCTCTGTATAAGACTAGTTAACTTTGTTTGATTAAGAAAGTCAATAAAACATTACTTAACCAGGGAGCACAAACTCTTGCACAAACAATATATGTATGCAGACGTGGGTGTGTCTAATTATATATCCAATTTGGATAGGTTTGTATTAATATTCGAGCATATTGGACAGCAAAGGAATCTATTTTTCTCCAAATCTATTTTCATCCTTCACAGTTAGCTAAATCCTTTATGAGCATCTCATTTCATTCTTCTTGTTGACAGCATCTGGAATGCTTTGGTGTTGCTCACATCTCTCTGATTCCAGCTTTAGTGTTTTATTTTAGACTGAAAGGATTCCAGAATTCTAAAAGGAGAAGAATGTCTAAATCTACCACATTTTATTTATAATATACCATATTATACAAAATCTGAGATTCACAAGTCTCCCTGGACATGAGATTTTATATCTTGTCCTGTTTCTCAGATCTTTCTCAGGTACGTGTTTGAGAAAAATGGAGATGCCTCTGATTTAAAGAAAGACACAGTCTGAATTCAAATTATGTCCTATTTCCTATATAGTACTCTACATAGGGCACAAGCTAATGGCTTTTGTACCCTTTGTAGTGCTCAATATGTCACACAAGGACCCATTTCAGATTCACTAACAGACTTCACACTTCTTTTAGTACCAGAGGGCATCTATCTCAATCAGCTCCGCTCTGCTCTTGGTTTGAGGTTGACCCGACAGGGGAGGTTGTCACTGTGGGACTGAGATGGACCTCATTCCTGCAAAAACAGACCAGTAGGCCATCACCAGTCTCCATTCTCTGGAATCATCTTGTCAGGACATGTCCAATAGATCAGACCCTGCCAGATTGGGCTTAATGGATCAAGAGAGCAGCACAGAGCTCTAAAGTGTCTTTATTTTGACACTGGAAGACATTGAGAGCAGTCACCTCCAACATGGGGACATTATATTGGTTTATAGAGTTCTGGAATCAAACACTAAACACCATGGCCACTATATTCTTAAGTGTTGCATGATATTAACAAAAGTATTGGTACTCATTCATTGTTTGTTTAAGGTTATTACAAAGAGTTTATCCTGCTTTTGCTGGATATTTACATTTGAGGCATTTAGCAGATGCTCTTATTCACAGTGAGTTACAGTACTTACTCAAGGTATTTCAGTCATGACATACTCAGGGATCGAACCGGCAACCTTCTGGTCACAAGACCTTAATCACTGCATTCAGTGACGACAGTGTTAGTGAAGTCAGGATATTGGATGATCACCAACACCACATCATACCCAACTCATCCCAAAAGTACTGGATGAAGCACCATAGAACACAGTTCTATTGCTCCATAACTCAATGCTGGGGGCTTTAAACACCTCTAGCTCACCTGGCATTAGACATGGTGCCAGTAGGTTCATGTCTATGTCCCACAGAGAGTGCCCTATTCTACTGGCAGTACATCTCTACAGGGACTAGACAAGCTGTGTGTGCATTTGTACATCTCAGACAGCTTAAAGTAGCTGAATGTATTCATTAAAAGGGGTGTCCACAAACATTTGGACGGAAAAGATCTGTTGTGAAGATGCTGTGATATGGAAAATCAGGACATATATTTTTTAGAAATACTTCACAAGACATCAATTTATGTATGATGGACCTCAGATGCATAAAAGTTTAGACACCCATAGTTAAATTACATGATTTTTTTTGATGTTGTTAATTAAAATGTTAACACATCCTCTTCCAACGTCTGCATGATTAATTCAGCTTATAATTACTTAAACACAGTTACTTACTTTTGCACAATTTAACATACTGGAAAAGTACAGAATCAGATATGGCCTGCGCAAGAGTTATCACACATTAAATGTCATTTTGTATTTTTTGTGCCCTATGTGTTAAAAAAAAGGAAGTCTCGCAACAACACGCTTTTGAGACTACTACTTACCATTAATTAACACCTGGTTTTAAAAGGTGGAGAAACATCTATTAAATACACGACTGCCATTAGAAACCTGTGCCATGCAGACAACTTCACTTAAACTAAATGTGTTACAGAGGGTCCTTTGAGCGTTGCCATTGAAGAGCCACTTTTGGTTCTGTAAAGAAACATTTCTGTATGAGTGTGAAGAACTTTTGAAAAGTTTCACTTGATGTAAAGGTTCTTTGGCAGTTTAAAGGTTCTTCATGCTCACAGTCTATTACAGAAATGGATCTTTTAGGAACCTATAGTGGTTCTTCTGTGGCACCTTTTGTAGCACTTTTATTGATTGCAAGAGTGTTGTTGTGTTACACAGGGTGTCCTGTTAAAACTAATGAAGACATGGTGACAAAATCTGGATCTTAAATGTACCTCAGTCTCTGTGAAAAAAAACATGCATGGTTACAAACTGCAAAAAACAATTTTTAAGAAAGCAAAAAATTTTTTTGTCAAAAAAATATATATTCTTATCAAGCAAGTATAAGAAAATCTTTACATAAGAAAATTAAGCTCATTCTAAGAACATATGTCTAACTTTTTCTTAAAAAAGATATTGCAGCTCATCCTGAGCTTTATTTACCAGTTACAAGGTCTGACTATGGTTTGCTTGAAATTCCAGAATAAGAATAAGATTATTATTTTTATTTAAAGAATAAAGCCACTTAAACAAATTCTCAATTTAAGAAATGTATTTAATGACTTTAAATCAAGAGTTAAAAATACTTCTTAAGAAAAGCAATTTTGTTTGTAAGAAGCCCGATTTTCTTTAATTCTTGACAGTTTAGTTTAATTAGAATAATTAGATTAATTTGCTAGTTATAAGAATTCTAGCCAAGCAACTTTTGCTTACCCCATTGGCAGATTTTTTTTTTCTCAAACCAAGAAACATTGATCACATTTAGGAATATTTGGCTTATTTCAATTAGTGCTGTTCTTGCAGTGCAGTGTGGGTAGAAGGGTGTCCATTTTTGATGACTAATATCAGCAGCTGTTGGAATGGAGGCCGTCTTCATCAGTCACGTGCCACAGCAATGAGACATTAAAGTCCTCAGTTATCCTTGTGAACACTGCATGGAACACTGGTTATTTCACACTCCGAGCATTGTGCAATGATCTGTGCATAATGTATCAGTGCACAAGACTGGAGGAAGTGTTCTAAGTGTAAATGTACTGAACTTGATTTAGAAGACCCAAATTTAGATTTACCCAAATTTCATCACCATATCTTCATTATTATTCAATTATTCACAATTGTTTAAGTAAAGAAGCAAACACAGCATCTCCAAAAGATTTAATATTGTGAAAACATTTTTTATGTTCATAATTTAATTCAGAAGTTAAACTGTCATATTTTATATGTAAAGTGAAATATTTCAGGATTTTTATTGTTGTTGATACTGTTTGAATAGAATTCACACAAAGTCACAATTAAATATACTAATTATTCTAATAATAATACAGATTTTCAGCATTGCAGCAAAAAGGCTTGTCAATTTATTTTATGTCACTTTACTTGTAAAGAATATAAAATATATGACATATACGACCTCGTTGAATTTTAAATTATGAGCACAAACTTGTTATGTATTCTAATGTATTCTAACTTATTCTGTCATCTAGCACTGTTGTTATGTTAACACCATTACAATTAATTTAAGGTTAGCATATACATTTTATATTACTGTTGTCTATTAATATTCTGTATATTTTTGGTCACATATGCTTCAGCCATCCCTGAGGGCCAGTACCATGGCATTCATCCCCCCACCACTACCGCTGACTCTTGACACTGAACTGCTTTCAGTATTCATCTGAAAGTGATGTAAAGTGCTTTATACACCAAGCCTACTTTCCACAGTTTTCCACTACAGTACAAGGTCAATTTCTTGTAAGATCAGCCACACCACTAACTACTGACCTGCCTGCTCCAAATTCAGGTGCTTATTTTAGGTCTTCTTTTAAGGCTTGTGGAGAGAACATGGCATCCTCAGTAACTAAATAAATAAATAAATGTGTTTCATGGTAATATCCAATGCAGACATGTACACAATCTGTGATTGACTATATTTGAGTGTGCAATGTAAACATGAAGATCCCCCATGACTAAAAGGTTGGAAACTGAGCCAAGAACAAGGTAAAGTGGATCTCCTACAGGGCCGAACAAAGAGCTTGTCAGGGGAACTTGGGCTGCAATGATGAAAGTAATTCCCTGAAACAAAGCCCATCTATCACCAGCTCCCCTGGGCATTGCTCACAAGCACCACTCGAAACATCTTTCTTACTGCCGTCGGATCTGCATCTCAACTCCAGTGCACCCTGTCTCGTCTTTCTCTATAAATTTCACAGGCCGGCCACTTCAGTAGTTTAGTTTGTGACATGCAGCTGCAAATAAAGACACCAAAGTGTTCGAGTGATGCCATGTAACCATTTGGTTCCACAAGAACCATTTAATTGTTCTTTTAGGAACTGTTTTTTGTCAATTTCATGCTACGCCAGTGCCCATTGGGAGTGACTCTGCCTATGCCGTCAATCTATCTGGCAGAATCTATTCTAGACTAAATGCCACAGACCTGGACCAGATGACAGCCTCCTACAGTAGACAAACTGACCAATCAGAATTGACTTGCAAAAGCCACCAATCTTTTTTTAAATTTTTTTTAAGTTTGCTTTTTTGATAGACAGTCATGCCAAGTCATTTTCAAAACATTGCAAACCAATTAACTTTGAGTAGTTTACTTTTCACAGTTAAAGCTGGTTAACATGGCTATGAAGCTGGAATATTTGTTGGTCCTGTTTGATGAGATTGACTGATGGAATTAGCACAAGCCTATAGTTGTAAAACATGTTCACTCTTATTACCTTCTGCGTTCTTATTCTACCTCAAGAAATTTACGATCCTCAAACCAACTGCTGCTAGAAACACCACTTTCTAGATTAAAGTCAAAGGGTGACCGATCGTTTTCTGTTGCTGCACCTAAACTGTGGAATAGTCTGCCAGGTTTTATAAGGAGGTCTCCCACAATTTATGTTTTTAAGTCTAATCTAAAAACACATTTATACTCTCAAGCCTTTCAGTGTCCATAAGCTCAAATAAATAAGTTTCTGTGTCCAGTGATTTTTAATTTTAATTTAAGTTAAAATGTTGTTTTATAATTTTAGTATTACCTGTTTTACTTATGTTTATTTTATTTTATGACCCATTTGTTCTTTTTTACTACTTGTACATTTGTATATTGTACAGCACTTTGGTTGGCCCTTGTGGTTTTTAAATGTGCTATATAAATAAACTTGACTTGACTTGATTGATTGATTGTCAGTATTTGGTATTTGTATAGACTGATTCATGCCATTATTATTATTATGTTACACTTATATAGCACCTTTCTAGATACCCAAGGACACTTTACAATGGACACACTCGACTTACACACACTCAACCACACACTCCGGCGAGAAGTGGCAGCCAGTTGTGCACAGCGTACTCTCAAATGGAAGTGACCGTCCACCTGGAGGACTGCATCGAGCACTAGGGGGATCACCCAAGACAGAGTGCCAACCATATCTATGCAAACACGCATTCATACACAGTCATACACACCAGGGTAATTTTTAGAGTAGCTAATTCACCTGACCTCCATGTTTTTGGACTGTGGGAGGAAATCGGAGACCCCGGAGGAAACCCACACAGACACGGGGAGAACATGGAATATTTACCCATCAGCCTCTCAAGAAATTTTCATCAGGACCACCACTGTGTAAAGGCTCTAAAGAAATTAAAGAACAAGACTCATTTGGAAAACTGGTTAATAAACTGCTATTTAACATCAAGCCAGATATTTTTGGATATGGATAATTGAAACATTATCTACCAATTAAAGGATTTCAGAACTGTAAGCCGAGAACCATTTATGACTTTTTACGTGTGGTGATTGCTTCTTTATGTACTAATTCCTTTCCTAATCCAAAACAGAAGATGTGTATGATGAAGTGTACTTGAGCAATGTTTGAGTTACTTTAGAAATGCTATATTGGTGTCCATCTACTGTAGGTCTCATGTGGCAAACGCAAATGTACTGTTAATTTGATTTGCTGATTAGATGGTCATGATGGCTCATTGATTACATCTCTCAAGCAGTTTCCAGAGTCAGATTTTCCATCACCAGGCTGCCTGTGCTAACGGTTTCTGGTGCACTTTAGCTTTGTTTAGCCTTGCTGACATTTAATCAATATTATGTAGAAAACAACACAATGGTTCCAAACATTTAGAGGTTATGTAGGTCAGGCAGGTTTATTTTTGGAGCAAGAATTTTCGATAAAGCTGGGCCTGCTGCTATGGTAACTTGGACTTCCACCAGGTCCACGTAGGTTTTACTAGACACCATCTTTCATGTCACTGATCACCACCCTTGCTTCTGTTGTATTTTGTACTTTCTATCTCAAACTGTTCAAATTTAGACATAAAATATCTTAAATATCATTAAAAATATCATAAAAATATCAAAATATTTCCTTCACCTCTTCCAAGCTCTTAATTATTACCATCTTCTATTAATCTTCTTTCCATCTGCAGCAATAATTACAAACAGTAATAAAAACATACAATATACTGCTGTATAAACAGACTGAATTGAAAATAACTGGCAGTAAATTATTTTGTTTTGGAAATTGATTCCAGGCAAATGAGTGAGTTTAGTCATTGACTGATATCAGGAAAGAACAGATCAAATGGAGATCCACAAATCAAAAGGAGCTTAATTTAAGATGTTTTTTTAAGCTACATTACCAGACATCTTACGCAATAACGGGCAGTGAAACACTGCTGGCAGTTCTCTAAATAACAGCAGTAATTACAGCCCTGAGTCACAACTTAAATGGTCTGAAAAGGTGAAAGAGTGCTGGCGCCCTCCAAAACACATGAATCCACAAGAGGCACCGACCTCTCTGAAGTGCCTCGTCCCTCACCTCCACCAAGTCCTTTAAAGTTCAGAAAGCAACTAAAACCATCCCCGTTAAACAGTAACAATATGTGACATATTCTACTAATGGGATTTTTGAGTACCGGAGCTTTGGATTTTCCTTCATATTTAAATCATTCACAGGCAGGGTCAACGTGGGACTCCATTACAGATGCAGACCAGCCCACCATAACCATTAAACTATATTTTATCTACAACATACAAAACATGGAATTAGTTAAAATAGTTATCTTAATGGAGAGAAGCTAGTTAATGGAGTTTACAGCTTAGGGTTTCAACAATCTAAACATTTTCATATTCAGGAAACACGACGGCTTAGTGGTTAAAACTGTTCACCTCTCAGCGCTGAGGTCTTGGGGTCAAGTCCCAGTCGGAGTAGAGTTTCCATGTTCTCCTTGTGTCTGTGGGATTCCTTCGGGGATTCTGGTTTCCTCCCACAGTCCAAAAACATGGAGATCAGGTGAATTGTCTACTCTAAAACGACCCTGGTGTGTTTGAATGAATATGTATGTCTGTGTGTGTATGCCCACATATAGTTTGGCAGTCTGTCCTGGGTGATACCCCAAGTCTTTGATGCAGTCCTGCAGGTGGATGGTCGCTTTGTGTGTGATTGGCTGCCACTTCTCGCCGGTGTGTGTTTTGAGTTCTAAATGTGTAAACTGATTGTGTCAATTGTAAAGCATCATGAGGCGTGAGAAGGGCATTATATGAGTTTTCCCTGACTAATCCAACAGTTTTGTGAATGTCAATGAAGTATTGATTTGGTCCTGAGTGCAAACATTTCTTTGCCAAAGTTGATAAAGCTAAACATTAACCATAAGATTTGCTACCAGAAGTACAAGCACCACAGCATGATGATCACACACACTTAGAATTAGCAGAACACAGGAGGATGGGTCCCCGATGTGAGTCTGGTTCCTCCCAAGGTTTCTTCCTCCAGCTCTGAGGGAGTTTTTCCTTGCCACTGTCGCCGTTGGCTTGCTCACCGGGGATTAGGGATTAATGATTTGATGTCTGTTATTGCTAACCCTGTAAAGCTGCTTTGTGACATCAGTTGTAAAAAGCGCTTTATAAATAAAATTTGATTGATTGATTGATTGTACCCAATAGATTAGATTAAACGCATTTTCAAAATTGCCAATGCAATTGAACACAACAGAATTTGACCTCTACATTTAACCCATGAGAACATGTGACCGAATCTACAATGGCCCTATCTACAATGCCCATGGAGCCGTGGTGGTTAGGTGCCTTACTCAAGGGCACTTCGTTGTCTGGTTGACTTCTCATTACACACAACCTGTAATACATTTGATCATATTTAATTAAACGTGTTATGCGCATTGGTTATACAGAATATAGTTCATGTTTGTTAAATGCATTTTCTCAATAGTGTTTGAATTACAGTGAGTGATCCATGAAATTTCCAGCTCTTGCTAACGCTGTCAAAAAGCAGCACTGAACACTAAACGCATAAACTGAGATTCAATATTTGAATACACATTTCAAGGCCATCTGCTAGCTTGTTTACTGCAGACAAAGAGAGCCCAAGGTGGGTCTCAAACCTTCCACTGAAAAGGAAGGCTTATTGTGGGGGCTAAATTCTCGCCACACAGATTTGTGAGAATAAATTTTGGAGTTTGCAGTACATCAAAATTCAGCTCCAACCATCAGTACCATTTAGTCACATTGTTCTGCTGGACAGTAATTCTATTGATGTGCTTTTTTACAGTTTCTACAGTTATTGCAGCAAAATATAATAATTTCTCTTTCACAGCAAGTGAAGTACAGGACTTCAGCTGACGGTGTGGATTTTAAACTTACAGCCAGTATTGGGCATTTGTATCCAGGGAAGAAAAAACAGAAATACACAGAAAATAGTAGTACTGACTGACAACTTGTAATATAGAAAGTAACATTAAAGGTAAATGGAGTTCACTGTGTAATTATACAGGTGCACATTAACATGAAAACCAAAGTAATAAACTGACTTTTGTTATGTATGATGGGTACAGTTTACATACCATTACCCAGTTATGTTAAATGTGACACTGCCAGGGAAAACCAGGCCAAAGTCACTGAGCAACTTATTGAGATATCATGTCAATATCGTGTCACTCACATTAGCGACAAAACTTAGCCACTCAATATTATTGCTGTTAATGACAGATAATAGTCTCAGATATCTACCAGAGTACATCATTTGATCAAAAACAAAACTTAAATTCACAAAAATATTGTTTTGAAAAAAACAAATTTTGGAAAAAAAAGAATGACTTTGACCTGGTTTTCCCTGGCGGGGTCACAAATTATATAAAACCACATTTGGTCAATTTGGCTCTTTTTTGACAATCCACCGCAACTAGTATTCATCATATCCTCTAATGACCAACAGCAATATTCAGCTGTTGAAAGAATACAGCACTTTGCATGTCCAACCCAGACTCCAGAACTGAACCCCAGTAGAATCCTCTAGAATGTGATTTTAAGGAAGATGAATGAACAAAGCCAAGCTGCTTGAATTTTTGTAAAAGGAGTGGCATAAAGTCATGCAAAAGTCATATGAAAGACTGATGGACATCATGAACACATCAGCCTTATTCCACTAAATACATACACATTATACTTATATAGCGCCTTTCTAGACACCCAGGGACACTTTACCATCAACACACTTCATATACACACACTCAACCACACACAATGGCGAGAAGTGGCAGCCAGTCGCGCACAGCGTACTCTCAACCTGAAGCGAGCGTCCACCTGGAGGACTGCATCGAGCACTAGGGGGATCACCCAGGACAGAGTGCCAACCATATCTGGGCAAACATACATACTGTACATATACACACACACACACACAACAGGGTAACTTTTGAGTATCCAATCCACCTGATCTCCATGTTTTTGGACTGTGGGAGGAAACCGGAGTCCCCGGAGGAAACCCACGCAGACACGGGGAGAACATGGAAACTCCGCTCAGATGTGGACTCGAACCCAAGACCTCAGCGCTGAGAGGTGACTGTGCTAACCACTAAGCCACCGTGCCGCCCAAATCCGGATACTACTACTATATGTTAATACTAAATACTGATGTGTGAAGTCTTCCTAGGTTAAGCATGAATGTTTTCTTGTTTATAAAGGTGGATTGACTTAAGGCCTTAATACACTACATTTCTTGTTATTTTGACCTGCTATTATTTTTTTAAGTAACTGCTCTAAATGACAATATGTCATGTGACATATTATCAATAGCTTATAAAGTAAATTTTATGTTAATTTATAATGTTCCGTTTTACTCAAACACACACACACACACACACACACACATAGTAGAGAGAGAGGGACCTTGGTGGTAACCCCTCTTCCCTCCCTGCAGTCTGTACGGATGCAGTCACTGTCTAGAAATGACTTACTCATTCTTTCAGATCTTAAGAACACACAGAAAAGCTCCAGTGTTACTTCAGTCTGAAGATTCGGACTTGTTAGCAGTTTCTCCACACTGATGGTGAGGCTCACTGCTGTGCTTATGACAGAACTCTGCAGCATGGACTCTGAAAGCGCTCTGTACTGAGAAACCTTCCTTACACCGCCCATAAGCACGGACAATACTGTAAGTACAGAAAGTACTGTAAAGACACAGAAGATCCAGATTCCAGGAGCTCCTCCCCATTAGTGACAAATCTCCTGCTGACGTATGAGGACGACAACAACAGATTTTGGTGTAGATGTGGATCAGGGTTATTAGGATGGGAAGAAACTGTATTAGAAGTGACTTGTAAGCAGGTGATGGTCTGCTTGTCAACACAGAGAATGCAGATGTAGATGTTTGTTGATTGTGTGACGTTAGAAAACATTATATGTGATACAAATTAACACTTCCTCCTCAATGCTGCTGAAATATCAAATATAACAATTAAAAAATGTTGGTTAACATCAATATTTTCTAGCTACCTTGTTTGCGGTATTGACTGTATTCTGGACAGATTAGACAAACTTGGGGTGTAGTTTAGATAAGACATAGTCTTGTGTTCATCTCCAAGTTGCACCACCAAGGTCATATCTGCTCCTCTAACCCCACTAACCCAGTGGTGACCATTTGAGAAGAAATGCTTGCTCTGTGATGATTTTGCTTTCATTTCAGCAGTTCATCTTCCACTGTTTGAAGTCTTTTATCTTCTCTTTTTTGTCACTGCTAAACGTTGCTTGGGTATAAAGAATGCAACTCGCTTCTATGTTGACTCTGATTTAGGTTCATTATCCTCTGAGCCTTTTATCATCAATCGATCCTGCATTCATTTTGGCTAGAGTACCATTGACTTAGAAGTGACAACTCAAAAGAACTGAACACAAATGAAACTTAGAACAGCTCTTCTTATATAATTAAATAAGAATGTTATAATTGACCAACTAAACTGAAACTTTAATATATCTGTTACTGGAACATTGTAGCTTGGTTGCATCTCCTTATTTGTTGCTTTTCTTTTTTCTGCACACTTTCAAATTGTAACAACTGCTAGCCTTGCCCCTAGCCCGCCTCAGTCGCATGTTTTCTGCTTACGTTTTGCATGTTTGCCATCTGCCCACGTGCTGTCTTGTCACTATGCGTGTATGTCTATGTTCATATAATTTTTCTATGTCCCCAACCTTGTTATGTCATCACACATTACCCATTATTATCTGCACCTGTCTTGTCTAATCACTCAGCCCTGTTTGTTTATTCCAGTGTGATTAAGTGTGTTATTTAAGCTCCCTTATGTCTCTAGTCCTTTGTCGGTTTCCAGAGAGCCTCAACTTCATCTTTGTTTTGTTTTCACAGTCACAGTGTTTTTGTTTAAGTTGAGTTTTCAGCACATCTGAAAATAGGTCTTTGGGAAAGTCTAGAGCAGATTTAATCAAAATATAGATTTATGACACTCTTACTGTTCTGACACTGTTGTTACTGAGTTTGTGCTGAACAAAAGCATGTGTAACACTTCAGAATTTTTTTTTTAGATGAGTGTAATTTATGGAAAAAAAGTCAAGGCATGTCAGACTACATCAGAGTGTCTGAAAAACCCTCAGACTCAAGAGGATTTAATAAATAATAAATTTGTTTGGATCTCACCTCTGCATCCTGACTTTTCCTCAGCACTCCACCATTACAGCATTCTTGACGAATGGACCAGTTGAAATAGACCACTGGAAATGGGTCAAATAATTAGCATTGAAAGCTTAGCCAATCCTTCGTTGAGCTGGCAACAGAAGTTTAACACATATGTCACCCAATGCATCATAGTAAAGGAGATATTAGTCCATAAATAACCTCAGTAAACACTATTAATTATTAGATTTAATTAAGTGTTTTTCAGCTACAGACATTAGTGAAATAAATGCTAATGCTAATGATAGCTCTAAACACATATCCACCATATTCCTATGTTTCATGATGCCCTGGGTGAAATGGGTTGATAAACTACTAAAGGAGACCTAGCGATGGATTGGCACCCTGTCCCTGGGTTTAGATAAGATTACTCGCCATGAGGCTGACCAGGATTAAGCAAATAAGATAATGAATGGAGGGACTTCTGGTGGAAAGCAATCAGCTGTACTAAAATCTATAAGGTCACTGCCAACAACTTCTTGGAGATACAAATCTTGATCTATAAATCAGTGACATCCCAGATAACATACGGATGTGGGCCACTTCTGGCTGAAAAATGACACAACTGGCCCACTGTTGGCACTGGCAAACTGCATGTGAGCCATAAGTGTCCCACATATTAAAAAACCTATTTGGCCCACATTTTCTAAAACAGATGTGGTCCACTTCTGGCAGAGATATGGCAGTGTTACCTACATAGGAGCAATAAATGGCGAGGTTCTGGTCCAGATTTGTCCTAGTTGTGTGTGTTTCAAATTTGGCTGATATTTGGCTCCTAATCTGGCATATATGTGGCCCACATCTTGGTTTGCCCAAGTGTTGTTATCCATGTGGCAAGACGGCCAAATGAAAATGAGGGATGAGGGCCAGATATGGGCCAGAATAATTTTGCTATCTAGGATTGTCCTACATCAGTCTACTACCATAGAATACTGAGGATCTGTAGCAGCAGCATCTGTGGATTTTATCATAGTCTCCAAACAGCTAGAAAAACAAAACTTTAAAAATTAAGTTAAAATTAATTTAATTTACAAAAAATTGTAAAATAATGTGCTTGCATGGAAAATGTTGAATGTAATGCGTGAACTTTTCGGCTTGCATTAATGCAGATGTGCAGTCCAGCTAGGGTTAAATATATCCCAAATTCCTGTTTGATGTCTGAAACTACTATGAAAACAGAAAACTTGTCATATTTAGAAGAACATAAAGCATGCAATGACACTTTCAGAAGAGCTTTGATGTTCTCCTCCCACTGTAGCTGATTTAAAACTGTCAGAAACAAGTTTAGCAAACTGTCCAAGGACAGTCAGGGTGCTCTGAATATGCAAGAGGAGATCCTGATAATGCTCAATAAATATACAGCGATCAATAGCAGCCCCTCATGAATATTCCCTTCCTCACTTGACATTTCATCTCTGAGATTAAGGACGAGTAGAGGCAAGGTAATCAGCCCATTTTCATCAGAATGACTGCCCGCGACACAAAAGACAGACTTGTGCTGCCTCACCTGTGTGACTGAGCTTCTCATACAGCCTCCCACTTCCAGGAATGATGGAGTTAAAATGGTTGTGCCACTGCCAGAAAGACCCACAACGAAATGTCAAATACTTACTTAGCATGCAGTTGAAAGAGATCAATGCGACTTTCATAGGTTCCCCTCTATATCCTGAGTCTGCCGCTCACGTAAATGGAAAGGCCAAAACGCAGACCTACTGTGCCTGGCTGCCAGGTTAATAACTTGCTTCCTGTGGATAGTACAAATTGGGTTTTATTGACACCTGCTATTTCGTTTTTGATAGAGGGAAAGACCTCATCAAATCAGAGACATAGCTATTTGTGACCAATAGCTGTGGTCCTCTTTCTTCTTGTTCTGGTCATGTTTATGTTGTTTGTGCATATTGACTGAAATAGAGGAGATAATTGCCAGCTTTGCAACTGGAGTGGTTGATATTTACTGCTTGATCTTCAATTACTCCATCCTTACTTTGTTCCTTTCCTTCAGATATTACATAATAACAAAATACGGTGTCATATTTCTGTGCATATTGGCTAGTATAAAATATTCTATACATATTTAAAAGGACATCATTTCTAAACAATGAGTCTACATGACTTCAATATAAAATTGTAATTAAATACAAAACTTTTGTGATTACATTTGAGTAGGTTGAAGGATCACATCTTCGTTTTGGCTGAATGATGATGCCTGAATAATAGACTGATGCCTAATAGTATTAGTTCTGTAGTACCAGCTTTGTCATTTTTTAATATCTTTGTAATAACTGAGGCCACATATGATGACTTTTCCATTCAGTCTGCTTACTGCTGTGGTCTTTCAGAGCAGTTCAAAGTCAGTGGGTATCACTTAACTGTCACTGAGGCAAAACCCTTCCTGGCACTGGGGTGGAACCGTGAAGAGTACGTCTACATTACCTTTAGTTGTAAATTTTAAGTTGTACTCCACTCACCCTGTTCTGACGCCAGACACTACATTTATATTAGTGCTGTTATATGACAGATGTAAATACATACATAAGAGATTTAACGTATGAATGCAGTCATATCATGAAGTGAATGTAGTGAAAATTGTTTGTCCTTGGATGTACAGCTCTGTGAATGCCTTTAGTTACACTGGTATAGGATGTTTATATGATAAGTTTCTTTAACCAAAGAAACATTTGACCCACCAGCAGGTTCACCATCTATTCCTTTGATGTAGAGATTTGTAATAGTCTTATTTTTTTTAAATGAATACAAAAGGGAGAAGTCATGAGAGCTGAAACCCTCAACCTGTAAAAGCTCAATTCAGTGAGGTCCAAATTACACAAAACATTGAAAAAAATTAATTTGAAGCTTTAATTTTTGGTTTCTATACTTTACTGAAGTTTGATTCAATCTAATGAAATCAGATCTGAACACTCCATTTCTGTCCTTCTGAAGGGTGACCTCTTCTGGCACAAATCTGAGTTGCAACATTAACCTAAAGTAAGTTCCTTCAGTGCTGCGCAGACTGAACATTTTCAAAAAATCTAAAAACAGCTACACTTTTGTCTTCAGCAGTACATTGTATATATGTTATTGTACTAATAAAACATTTTCTCAGTTCTTTTACAAAAGCCTCAACATTTTGCATTTATGTAAAGCTGCTATATAAAACCTGTAGGATTTGGACCTATAGATTTGAAGCCAGAGGGTGGAATCAAGCTATCTCTGTAATGTAGCCTCGTTTTAAGAAAATAACCCAGAAACTTTGCTTCCAGGTTGTATCCTAGTGCAGAGAGGGGAGCAGCAACAAAAAAATAAAGGAAAACCAACCCCAAAAAACTAAACAAAATAATAAATTGTACAGCCATGGATGAATGAGTACAGCGGAGATGGAAAGGCATGGTGCACACACGCAACCGCTGCAAACAAAAGAAGAAATGGAAAAATGAAGCTCTGAAAAAAAACTTACCTCAAGGGTGATAAAGGCAGAGGTTCTACCCTTTCATTAGATTAGATTACATTTTTGCCAATGTGATTGTGCACAACAAAATTTCCTGAGGTGTACTACCACTTCTGGTACATCTGAATAGATCCCTACTCTCATCAGGTGCAGTGCCACCCCAGGGGAGCATCTACAGAGCCTAAGCGCCCCTTGAGGGGGCCTAAAGTGGGAAACCTCCCTGCCGGAACTGCTACCTCGGCTACGGGAGGCTTCCACGGACCACTGAATGCCAAAAAAGGAGGAGCTGCCGTAACACACCATGCCTGGAATCACGGCCCTACCTCACCAGGCAGGCTCGTGGGTTTACCATCGTGCTTCCTCTTCAGGCAACAAAAACAAATTCCCCAAAGAAAGCAACATCCCTGACCTCCTTAAACTAGACTGAGAGGAGACCAGGGACTAGGAAAAGGAGATTCAGGGGATACAAGTTGGGGCAGAGCTGGATCCTTAAAAAAAGGGCCTGCCCTAGTGACCAATCGCTGCTCTGTGGGATCGGTCACTTACAGATTCTTCTTGTGATATGTCTTAAAACACTTGTCAGTAGTTGTGAGTAATCTGGAAAGTATCTATCCATCCATCCATCCATCCATCTAGATAGATAGACAGACAGACAGACAGTGTTTTGTATGGATCTAGTTGATATAATATAATGTTCTAGCCATTAGTTTGCTGCTGCGAAATTTTCTGGTTCAACAGAGCCAGAAACTCAGACACTGGAATCACACGGTTGAGTGGTAACAGTGTCCAAGGCAAGCAGTTTACTGAGTCTTTTGCAAACCCTGCAGTTTTATATTTATATGGCCCAAAACCTCTGAGACATTTTGTCCCTTTCACACTTTACCTCGACGGCCTTGACAGAGACTCTTCTGTCAGTGTGTGATGAGCAGACGACCCCAGCATGCGCAGCCTTCTGCTGAATGTGCACACTGTCAGTTCAGGCTGTGGGGCTGTGTGTACTAATACCCTGACAATCAGTGCCAGCTTTGATTGCATTTTTGTCTCCTGCAGGACACTGTTGGAGGTATGTCAGGAGGGGCAAAGTAACCATTAGAGTATTGTGATTCCCTTTACCTGTAATGAAGTAATATGAAGCATTACCCTGCATTCACACCAGCAGTGAAAGGATGACAAAGCAGCCGGACGTCATTCGTTTCTGACAGCAGGAGGCAGCATAGAGTGCAACTGGAAGTGGGCAGAGTCAGCAATAGACAGTTGAGCAAAGTTGAACTTCATGCTAATTTAGACTGAAGTGGTGTGATGATAACCAATAGGAATTGAGCAGCGTACACGGTTCTGCCCCTTTTTGTTAAGAAATAACATTTTCATAAGAAAGTGATGCTTGCAGGAGTATTTCTGTGATGATGTCTGTGACAAATTGGGAAAATCACATGATGATTGCTGGTAATGGTGCTGTTTCTGAGGAGCCTTCAGTGTAGTGAAAGTCTTAATAAGCTGCTAAATACGCTTGTGACAATTTATAATTAGAAGTGTGAGGGAAGAAATCTGATTTGTGGTCAGACTGCTTTTGTCTACACTGTGTAGCCACTAGTCTGACTTACCATCATAGAAATTATAGTCTGGAACTACAGCAACCAAAGCTCAGCTGGAGCACAGGGACACCCAGAAGTGTTGGCACAAGAGGTGAAAAGTCGCTGACAGTGTAAATGCAGGGACATAGTTTAAATCCTCGTAATCACGTCACAATTACTGACTTCACAGCAAAAAAGTGTTAGCAAGAGAAACCATCTCAACATCTCACTGTGCAAAAAACTCATTTCAGGGAGGTACATATAATAGACATGTTAAAATATGTGCATTATATTATTCATATTTTTAACTTTTTAAGAGTACTTTTTACTAGTGCTAGTCAGTAGAGTCACTGTACAGTAGCCAGGTACCATACTATACTATACTATACCATACTAAACTATACTATACTATACTATACCATGCTATACTATACTATACATTACCATACCATACTATACTATACCATACTATATCATACTATACCATACCATACTATACCATGCTATACTATACCATACTATACTATACTATACTATACCATACTATACTATACCATACTATACCATCCTATACTATACATTACCATACTATACCATACTATACTATACTATACTATACCATACTATACTATACCATGCTATACTATACTATACATTACCATACTATACTATACCATACTATATCATACTATACTATACTATACCATACCATACTATACTATACCATGCTATACTATACTATACATTACCATACCATACTATACTATACCATACTATATCATACTATACCATACTATACTATACTATACCATGCTATACTATACCATACTATACTATACCATACCATACTATACTATACCATACTATACTATACCATACTATACTATACCATACTATACCATCCTATACTATACATTACCATACTATACCATACCATACTATAATATAATATACCATACTATACCATACCATACTATACTATACTATACTATTATAATGTTATCTATGCTAATAAATGTTAAACATTGCACTCATCTGCCAATATAGTAAGATAATTTTACTTATTTTTTTTTACTTAAGTAAAGTAAACATTACTTAAAGGGCACATATTATAGCTCTTTTTAAACAAGTTAGAATAGGTCTATGGGTTATAGAAAGTATAGTTCTATACACAACATCACTCTCACATAAAAAGATATTACCAGCTCCATTCTTCCCATTTTGAGGCCCTTTCAAAATGTGTCATTTAAGGGCTCTGCTACTTTTATGCAAATAAGCTGTTACTGGCCACGCCTTACGCACTCCTTGTTGGGGAGGGTTTACAACACATGAAAATGACAGAACTGAGAGACGCTATCCATCCGTTTATGTTTGACTCCGAGTTGTTTTTCTAACATTTGATATTTCGCTTTTTGGCTCACTCTCTGTCTCTCTCTCTCTCTCACACACACACACACACACACACACACACATTCACGCTCTCTCTCTCTCTCTCTCACACACACACACACATTCACGCTCTCTCTCTCTCACACACACACATTCACGCTCTCTCTTTCTCACACACACACACACACATTCACGCTCTCTCTCTCTCTCTCTCTCTCTCTCACACACACACA
>BRDA01087720.1:0-12496 GCA_036984385.1 Crenuchus spilurus
TCTCTCTCTGTGTCTCTCTGTCTCTCTCTGTCTCTCTCTGTGTCTCTCTGTCTCTCTCTGTCTCTCTCTCTGTCTCTCTCTGTCTCTCTCTCTGTCTCTGTCTCTGTCGCTCTGTCTCTGTCTCTCTGTCTCTCGCTCTCTGTCTCTCTCTGTGTTTCTCTCTCTGTCTCTCTGTATGTCTCACTCACTCACTCACTCACTCACTCACTCACTCACTCTCACTCACTCACTCACTCACTCACTCACTCACTCACTCTCTCTCACTCACACACACACACAGTCTCTCATTCTGTCATTATTTCTCTGTCTCATTATCTCTCTTTCAACATCTCTCACTGTCACATTGTCTCTGTATGTCTGTCTTGCCATCTTTTCCATTTTTTGTGCTCATCCTATCACTCTTTCACACTCTGTCCTTGTTTTTATTTTTCTCACTTTTCCTGTCACTTTCTCATTCTCTTTCTCCATCTCTCACAGTTTCTCTCTCATTCTCTCAGTATCACTCTTGCCATTTTTTTCTTATTCTCATATTTGCTCTCCATCAGTCTGTCCTTGTTTTTCTCTTTCTCTCTCATTTTCATTCTCCCTCTCTCACTCTGTTTCTCTCTGTGCCACAATCTCTCACTGTCTTACGTTTTCTCAGTATATCTCTTCCCATCTCTTTTATTTTTGCATTCATCCTATAACTTGCACTCTGGCATTATTTCTCTTACTCCTGCTGTCTCTCTCTCACTTTCTCGTTCTCTCTCTCACTGTTCCTCTAAAGTTCTCAGTATCAATCTTGCCATCTTTTTCTCTTATTCTCATATTTGCTCTCTATCACTCTTTCTTTGTCAGTTTTTCTCTGTTTCTCATTATCTCTCTCTCTCTGTCTCTTCCAGCATCTCTCCTTGTTTCTTACATTCTCTCAGTAACTTTCTCTTATTCTCACATTCGCTCACTCGCTATTTCTTTCTGTCTCTCGCTCTCTCTCGCTCTCTCTCTCGGCCCCAGGTGTGTGATTCCTCTCTGAATAGGAAGGCCAGCAGAGGAAGCAGATCAGTTGAAAGATTCCCACATTTAAAATAAACTCCAGGCGCATTCCCAGAACTCATTATCTCCTCACCCTCACACTGGTGTGTTTCAGAAAGCTGCACTCGAGGTATAGAGGCAAGAGACCAAATACATTGTGTGTGTGTGTGTGTGTGTGTGTGTGTGTGTGTAAAACAGCCGTTGGCTGGAGGCAGCAGTGTTTTTCCTTCAGTGGTAAAGATGGGGGGGAAAGCAGGGCCTCTTGGCTCTGACTTCACTCACACCGACGCTGGCAGCCCAAAACCCGGAGTGCCATTAACAGAGCAAGGCTGCTCGTAGTACACACACACACACACACATGCCTGGCAGCACATGACCCGCTATTTTCCACAAGCTTGCTCCAAAACGGATGAATGTGCCAGCCCATTACATGGTGCTCCCCTCAAAGCACCCAGTCAGTGCCTCCATTCATTCAGTGCATGTTTACACAACCCACTTCATAAAGATCCACCCCCAGTGCAGGGCCTACAGCTCACCACTGCCTTTGCACTCGCCAGCACATCTCCTCAGCACCATTATATGCTAAACAGTTTAGTATTTTATCGATGCCGTGCATTGCTGAGGAACATGGCAGCAGTGTGAAGATTTAAGGGTCTCTTTGTGAGGTGAACTTGCTCTGAGAAAGAGAGCATCGCTTCGGAGTCGGAGAGAGAGAGAGAGAGCCTTCCATCACAGCTCTGAAACTTAGCACACTGCAATAGCTCGATCGATCTTCTTTAGTGGATTTTTGGTGGCATTTGCTCATTGTGTTCCCAACGCTCACTGAATCCGAGAATATATTGGATGACTAACATCGCATGCGTTTTGCAATTACGGAAATACCAAAAGGTGCTCGCGCAGACCGAGAGGTCCGTTTTGGCTGAGTTCTGCAGACTTCTGGGCCCACGTTTGACACAAAGCAGCTTCGCTCGGTTGAAGTTTGGAGAAGAATTTGAAAAGCACAAAGAGTTTGTGTGTGCTGTGTTGCTTTTTCTGGGTGAAAGGCCATCTCACCTGCCTCCAGAGAGACGGGGAGAAAGAGGGAAAGGGAGATATTATGGGTTTTATAATGTTCTTTATGTGCTGCCAATCTCCACCCCTTTGTTTAAGCCGTTGCTTTTGTTGAAAGAGAATCTGTTGGCTTCTTCTTTGTTTCAGTGTTGAAACAGTAAAGTGAGTCAGCTGTAGGCCGAGGGAGTGAGGGAGAGAGAAGAACAAAGGAAGGCAAGGAAAACGGGAGCTAATTCTGAACTGAATCAAGTGCCAGAACTGAAAATCCCTCAGAGCTTTGGGTTCAAGAAGTGTCACATTTACCTGAGAAGAGTTCCGCGAAGATTAGCACTAGCAACCTACTGTGCCCCACACACCCACCATCCCAGCTCACATACAGCTCAATCAGCCTTCCAAAGACGAGCTGTAATTGGTGTTGTGTGCTGTTAGCTAAGAGCATTTGTAGAGATGAACCAATCGATTGGCCGGTGACCGCAATCGGCATAACTCGTGACCCGCCGATGAGTTTCATATAACCAATTCTGTGCCAGTTACATTTACGTTCATGCACAAGGCCAACAGCAGCACAAACACAGCCTCACACTCTCACACACCATGGCTGTGCTCCATGTTAACACTAGAAGCACCTCTTTGATGTACTGATACCTAGAAATGCTGAGAGCTGCTCATTTGACTGCTGTGCCCACCTATTCTGAGTGAACTGTTGGTTTAACTTGCGCCTCAGCCATGAAAAGACCTCTGAGACTTTAGGCTAGGAAGCTGTTACTGATGCACAATAATCACTAATTGGCACTGCTTGCACAAAGCTGGTAGTTCACACCTCAATGCGGCAGCATACAGCAACGTAGTCATCAAAGGTTGCCCCAAGAACAGCACAAGGCCTTTGCCATCTTTAATCCAGAGTTCAGCTCTTGTGTATACAGAGCTTTAAACATGGCACAGCCACTCGTTTGTGTTTGAGACCAGTGCTGACACGTCCTGTTGAGGAAGTGTCCAATTTCAATTGTGATTTTAGTGCTACTTTGTAAACGAGTCTCTCTCTCTTCTTTTTGGAAAAGTAAAAATATTGTTCTTTATTTTATTTGAAGATTTCTGAGATGGCTTGGTGGTTAGCACATTTGGCTCTCAGCACTTTGGTTTGAGTCCAGCAAATGATCGGTGCCCTATCCTGGGTTCAGCTAAGATAGTGTAATGCCCTGCCCTGAGCCCAGTGAAGAGGTAGGGAATGCGACAATAACAAGGATTAACCCTCTCGAGTCGGCGTTCCTGGGAACAAAACCAAAAATCTGCTAAAACACTTCTATATTTTATCCTAAAAACAAAACAAAAAACATACCATGGGAACCTTAAAGGGTCTATTTTTCAAATACATATAGCTTGAATTGAAATATATTTTTAGTGAGAGGAGCTTAAATAAGCAGAGACACGTCTGTGAGAAAGACTTAACGTATTTTTGCAGCAAAAGACATGCTCAGTCATTCGTATGATAATGACATGGTAATTCCAGACATTCCATTGATTGGATTACCCACCGTGGAATGTGTGGAATCAGAACTAAACAAAGACTCTTATTTTCACACTTATTTCTTGAATATTCAGTGTAGGGTTAGTGGCTGAAGAAAACAGAGTGTCACCTCACATTACTTAAGTTTTAGAAATAAAACCACATACAGTTTCTAAAAACTGTAATGAGCAATGTGGAGCCAACACCTCTGTTTATTCAGTTCTGAGCTCAAAAGTTTTGGCTAGAAATGTTTAGAGTGTTTTTTTTCACAATATATCAGCACATCTGAAAACATGTTTTTGGAAAGTCTAAGTTTAGAGCACATTTAATCAAAATAAAGATTTATGACACTCTGTTAAAATTGTTGTTGCTGAGTTTGTGCTGAACAAAAGCCTGTGTAACATTTTGGGTAAAAATAATTAAATAAATAAATAAAGTTAAGACATGTCGGGCTACATCAGAGTGTCTGAAATACCCTCAGACTCCAGGAGGTTAAGCAGATGATGATGGATGGATGGATACATAAAAAGAACAGATTTGTCCTTTAATTGAGTGCACATTTTTATGTTGAGATGTCTGAAACTTCCATTAAAAGAAAAGTTGAGCAAAGACTTTCATTTATCATGCTTAGCAAGAAAGAAAATCGGAATCGGCCAAGGACATTGCCATCGGTGCATTCCTAACTCTTGACTATCCCACAAACTAGCATCACTGGGCTATAATAACATGCTCAGAGTGAGAATAATGGAGTTTTTTATAGCAGGGTGAGATTTGTCAGTCAAATAAGTTGACGGCAAAGAAGATTTTCCTCTAAGGCAGCACTGAAAGCTTACAATTAAATTCAATTCATCTCAAGCAGCCAAGAAATGTTGAACTTCTGCACAGCTCAATACTGCAAGCTCTTCTGATTCTTTTGGCCCAGATGCAAAACATGCATGTTGTGAATCAGAAGCAATATTAATGGGGCTTTCGCAAAGCGGTAACTAGCTCTACCTAAGGAAATGATAAGGCTGCTGTTTTGGATTTCGTAGTCTATCTCTCATAACTCGACAGTGCTTGGAATGCTGCTGTACTTGAGAAGACATTGTTTTTAGTTGGAAACCAGTTTTGTGGAATGATGTTTTTGCGCAGACTGAAAGAGAAAGAAGCCCAACTTTACGTGCTGTGTAAGTATCTGGGGTTAAAATTTCCACGATCAGTCTGGCACAGCCTTTAGGTATATAAAGAAGAGTCATTAACATTGATAAAGTGGATGCCAGATAGAAATGTAAACAGATAAAGGTCCTTTGATTGGCTGCAGTCCTAAAAGGTCACAGCTTGCTTGTGGTTGGTGCCCGTTACCGTATCGGAGATTTCAGCAGAAATGAAATTTCATCTGCCTATGAGATCTGTATTTGTGGATGACTGCGGAGATTAGCAGTACGAACAGAGAGTGCCGTTGACTTGGAGACCGGATTTCATTATCTGCGTTAGATATGCACGGACACGGCGAGTCAGAGCCAGGTTGTAGGAAGAGGAGAATGGACAAGGCATTTCCCCATCTTCAGAGGTCCAGGATGGGTCCGGGATGCAGCGTTACGTCCCTAATCCTGGATTACCTGTATGGAGATTGTGTGGGTATGTGTATGTGTGTGTGTGTGCTGGCAGTAGAGATAAGAAGAGCCAAAAGAAGGACTTTGTTCATAACTTCTGCACCTAGCCAGCATCTTCAAACCTTTTGTTCCCCAGAAGTGACTGAAGAAATGTGCTAAAATGTTTACAGAGTTGCGGCACAAAGCCATTTCCTTATACCAAGGATGCTAGGTCTGGGACTTCAGCGCTGCCCAAGAGAAAATAGCAGTTTGTATCAAGAGTTTGGCCAAGATATCTGACCCAGGGTCATTATTTATTATTTTCTCAGACAAAAATTATTTCACCAACACAAGCAATTAGTGGCAGCTTTGCCATTTCCTGATGTGTTTATTCTGGAGTCCAGAGAAGCTGTTTTGGATGCTGATGCTGGCTTCAGTGTGCTCCTCCATGGCTACCGTTTGGTGTGTGATGCTTATTTAGTCAAATCTTTCCATTTGGCTTTTTGTAAAGGAAAAAATAAAGCTGTACCTCGTCTTTTTTTGGTCCCCGTTCCCATGTTGAAGTGATTGCATGTCAAGGCTGTTCCAACGAATTGTCTGCATGACAGAAGCATACATCACCTCCTGCTGTCTCAGTAATGCCTCTTTCCCTCTCTTAGCATACTCATCATCCCTTCATCCATCATTCCATCACTTTTTAGCCTCCGCCATCACCCTAGTGTAGTGCAGTTTGCATTACCAGCACAGGCCACTGTAGAGTAGTGATCAGTCTGTGGATATCTTCTTCAGGTTTGGTCAGAGGAGGGGTAGTGGCATGTCCAGCCTGTGTGATTTGATTTTTAATAAAGACACGCTATGGGGTTGCCGGACTTGTCAGTCTTAGTACTGCATGCTGCTTTCAAGGTGATTTATGTTCAGGGAGGCTATTAGATTGTGTTCGACTGCTCTGCTGTATCCATGCAACCACTGGCATCCCACCCCAGGGGAGCACCAGGTAAGCTATTCCTTCTATTTCAGAAAGAAACTCTTTGGCATTGGATGAAAACATTGCATTACTTGCGTCAGTTTTCGGGCTGTTTTAATGTTCCTTTGTGCGCTTTATCGAGCTCGGCACACATGCGGATGTGGATAACAAATGTAGCAAATTATAAAAAAGCTGTAATGTTGGGTTTAGTCAATGATTGTGTTTGTGGTTTTCTGCCGACTTTACAATATGTCGCCAAACAGAACTCCCATTGTAAGCAAAATGCATGTGGCGACCTCCCGTTTGAAGTGGGCTGTGCGCGGGCGGCAGCTCTACTCTGGGAGATATGGGAGGCCAGATCCAGAGAAGCTGAGCCTCAGCTGAAAAGCCACTTGTCAAATGACAGAGCTGAAACAATGAGGCTCTGCCGGCCGGCCAGCACACTGTGGATGGAAAAAGGACGAGTCAGGATTGTATTCAGTCAGAGCAGCTTAAATCCACTGCAGCAACAAGCTTGAAATATTTGTCCAATCTGGATCGAGCTCAAATGTTCCCTTTTGTTTAAATGCAGTCCACTGCTCAGTAAACTTGTTTAAGTGGAGTTTTAACTTTGGGTAGGTGATAATTAACCTGCTCACATAAAAACACTGCTGTCAATAGGCTTGAAGGGTTGAATTTGGTCTATTTTGGCAGTGGGTGAGTTTAGGTTGGGACTAAAGTTTCATATGTGATTCAGACATAATTTTCTTGGGCTGTAGTTGGGTTCAAACAGAATTGGATCAGGCTGCAGCTGAGTTCAGACAGAATTTAGATCCCAGAAGTTGGGGTGGGGTGATTTTTGGAGCCTTACAGTCAAGTTCAGTCAGAATGTGATTGGGTTAGAATATAGTTCGAACATAATTTTGTTGGGATACTGTTGGGTTCAGGTGGAATGTTGTCTGGTTGTTGTCAAGTGTAGACAGAGTTTTAGTCAGGTTACAGACTAGTGTAGACTGAAATTTGGCACGTTTATGCTCTAGTGTAGACTGAAATTTGTGATATTATTGGTTTAGTGTAAACTGAAATTTGTCAGATCTATGCTCTGGTGTAGACTGACATTTGTCAGGTTTGTGGTCTAGTGTAGACTGAAATTTATCAGGTTTATGGTCTAGTATTGATGGAAATGTGTCAGGTTTATGCTCTAGTGTAGACTGAAATTTATCAGATTTATGGTCTAGTGTAGACAGGATTTTGTCAGGTTTATGCTCTAGTGTAGACTGAAGTGTGTCAGGTTTATGGTCTAGTGTAGACTGAAATGTGTCAGGTTTATGGTCTAGTGTAGACTGAAATGTGTCAGGTTTATGGTCTAGTGTAGACAGGATTTTGTCAGGTTTATGGTCTAGTGTAGACAGGATTTTGTCAGGTTTATGGTCTAGTGTAGACTGAATTTTATCAGGTTTATGCTCTAGTGTAGACAGGATTTTGCCAGGTTTATGGTCTAGTGTAGACTGAAATGTGTCAGGTTTATGCTCTAGTGTAGACTGAAATTTATCAGATTTATGGTCTAGTGTAGACAGGATTTTGTCAGGTTTATGCTCTAGTGTAGACTGAAATGTCAGGTTTGTGGTCTATTGTAGACTGAAATGTGTCAGGTTTATGGTCTAGTGTAGACTGAAATGTCAGGTTTGTGGTCTATTGTAGACTGAAATGTGTCAGGTTTATGGTCTAGTGTAGACTGAAATGTGTCAGGTTTATGCTCTAGTGTAGACTGAAATGTGTCAGGTTTATGCTCTAGTGTAGACTGAAATGTGTCAGGTTTATGCTCTAGTGTAGACTGAAATGTGTCAGGTTTATGCTCTAGTGTAGACTGAATTTTGTCAGGTTTATGCTCTAGTGTAGACTGAAATGTGTCAGGTTTATGCTCTAGTGTAGACTGAAATGTGTCAGGTTTATGCTCTAGTGTAGACTGAAATGTGTCAGGTTTATGGTCTAGTGTAGACTAAAATGTCAGGTTTATGGTCTAGTGTAGATGTAAATTTGTCAGGTTTATGGTCTAGTGTAGATGTAAATTTGTCAGGTTTGTGGTCTAGTGTAGACTAAATTTTGTCAAGTTTATGCTCTAGTGTAGACTGAAATGTGTCAGGTTTATGCTCTAGTGTAGACTAAAATGTCAGGTTTATGGTCTAGTGTAGACTGAATTTGGTCAGGTTTATGGTCTAGTGTAGACTGAATTTGGTCAGGTTTATGGTCTAGTGTAGATGTAAATTTGTCAGGTTTGTGGTCTAGTGTAGACTGAATTTTGTCAGGTTTGTGGTCTAGTGTAGACTGAAATGTGTTGGGTTTATGGTCTAATGTAGACTGAATTATGGTCTTGTCTTGGTCATTTTTACGGTTTTGTACAGACAGAATTTTGTTGGTTGTCTTGTATAGAAATATTTTTTTCAGGATATGATCTTTTATAGAGAGAATTTTGAAGAGATTATGGCCAAGATATAAAGCGAGACAGAGAGAGCGAGAGTGAGACTGACAGAGAAAGAGAGAGATATTAAGGTGTTTGGGACAGAAGGTGCCAAGAAGTCGAGATCTTGACATTGATTCTGAAGTCTCTGGCTTGGAAATGTGTAAGTACTGTCAGAACATGTGTGCTCCTGTGTGTTCCTGTCAGTAATTTCTACCGCTATTAAAATGCATCAACAGTCTACATTTGAAGCTGCAGTGTAAGCAGACGTTGGTATAAAACAGCTGACAGAAAAAAGAGAGTTTAAAGATCTAAAGCAGGGAGTGAGAGGCAGGGCTGAACCAAGATATTCTGACAGAAAGAGGAATGGTTAGATAGGAATGGATCTGACCTTCTCATCCGTTCCCACAGTCTTGGAGTAGGTTCAGCTGACCTGGCCCTGTGCAGCCTGTGACCTGGCTGGAGAAATGGACCCAGAGGAAATGGAGGATGCTGCAAACAAGACCATATCTCCCACACATAAGATGGACCCTGATTGCATCTGCACGCTAACACTCAAAACTCATGTTTACCCAACTTACTACTTACTTTAGATCTACTTAATCATCCAGTCTAAGTTAGGCTTTAGGTTAGAACTAGAACTGCAAAGCTAATGTTGCTAACAAGCACTAGAACTCAGTAGTCACCTAAAAAGCCCAGTCACTAATGTCAAAATATCAAGCTGCATCCAGATCTTAGCTAAGGTCTCACAGTCTAGTCAGATAAGTTATGGCTGGTCAATTTATTAAAAATTAATCTAAGCTGATTCTAATAAATTCTGTTAATACTTTCCCCACCGTGTGTTCATGTACTGTCCCTTTAAAGACATACTACCATGTGTAGTCACATGACTCATCCAATCAGTTCTACAAAGAAACCTGGAGGAGAGCTCAAAACACTGAGCCACCTGAGCAACTCGAGCATCATGTACCAAAAGGGAGATGCAAAGAATGATCGGTAGTCAACTGACCCGCCCCATTCGTTGACTCTCACTATCACTTGTTCACTTGTACCACTTGTAAAATCTCTGACTCTAGGAGGGTGCAGACTAGCACAGCCCGCCTCCAATGCATTTGAAGTCAAGCTCCGCCTCTTTTCTAACTGCTGCCAATACATCACCGCCGGGCAGCCAACACACTCTGAGGAAAGCGCAGGATCCCCAGTTCTGATGGACTGCCTGGCAGGTGCCTGAGCCAGCCGACATTACTTAGGGGCTAGCGAAAGAGTGCCATGTTACCTGCCCAGAGAGAGCACGGCCAATTTTGTTCTCCCCAGCTGCCGATGGCAAGCTTGTGGTCCTCAGATCATAGTGACAGCAACTTAGTCCACTGAGCCACTTGGGGCCATAATTGTCAATTAATCACAATCACATTAATTTAAAAAGTGATCATTGATTAAACACAATTGAGGTAAAATGTTTAATTAGTCATGATAATGGTCTGAGGTCATATTGCTAACTCAGTATTATTATTATTATTATTATTAATAATAATATTAATTTATTAATTTTGATTAACAATTACTTATTAATGATTGATAGTAATAATATTAATAATAATACATTTTTATTTCTTTGTTATAAATACATTTTGTTGCTGAAGCATCAACTCTCTTGGACAACCAACTCCCCAATTTGGAGTACTAAGCTAGAATCAGTTTTAATGACGATGACCACCATGAATATGGAGGAATCTGATCTCCAAATTGGTCCAACTTTGTCAAGTCCAGCCAATTGGAACCAGTCCTCTACCAGCCCTGCTGTTGTCTGAAGTATCTCCCCATATTTCTATTCCTTTCTTACTTCAGCTTCCATGATGCTGTTTTGTGTACTTTCATCTATTCATTCTGCTTAAGTTTCCAGTGTTAGTCATGTACCTTTGACCTGATACTGAGAAATGTTTGGGACTTTCATTCAAATGAGCATCTATAGTCTCATCAAGTGGTCCTCAAACTTGCTGAATGGTTTGTGCTCTTGAACAGCTTCATCTGTGGAGATAACACCACATACTTCATAACAAGAGGCTCTTTTGGGCTGGTTAGTCTCCATTATCTGCAGGATGCTGGTGTTGGGGTGAGCTGAACTGAGCTTCATCCGCAACATTCGTGACGTCTGGAGCTTTGAAATCGGCAGATAATAGATGGTGCATAATGGCTCGTATGGTAGATATTGAGCTGGAGACAAGAAAGAGAGAGACTGAGACTAATGACGCTAATATGAATCTCTTTATTCCCTCTCTGCGTAAGCACCAGAGGCTGTTTGCTTCTAATAGACTCGCAGCGGGCTAAGGCAGGGAAGCTTTGACGGAGTTAATGAGAGCGTCCATACTGATTTGTCTTTCAGGAGAGATTACTCTGCCCTTGTTTTCAGCATTGCCATCTTTTTAAACATCCTCAACAAGCTGGAACCTCGAGGTGACGGCCCTTTTCAGTGTGACATGGACTTTGTACATTAAAAAATAAACTGGCTCTTGAATGTGTGTTGTTATTTGATGGTCATTTTGGATGTTTAGCTAAACGTCTGGGCTGCTGCTGTACAGTGATTAAACATGTGCTGGGATGTCAGCACGACTTTGTAGTTTTTCTCTTTCGTGCCTCTTGGAGAAAGAGGTAAAAATGTTCCTCTCAGGGTGCACCCATGTGGTCTGATAAATGATAGATGAAATGTCTCAGTGAAAGGCACTGTTAGCCATGTAGGGAGCTAACTCACACAGCTAAGGCAAAGAACGATGAGAAAGTAATGCCTGCAGGAAATTTTACTCATTATCTGGAGCTGAAGTGATGGGTAAAGTTGAATTTGTGCTCAGTTTCTCAGTTCCAGGAAAAAAAAAAAAAACTACTGTAGGTATGATCATGGAGCAATGCAAGGTTCTCTGCATTCACTGAATCAGGAGAACGTTTGTATTTGTATTTAAAAAAAGGTGCAAATTAATCATGCAAAAAATAATTGTACACAATGAGGCCGAATGTTTGTAGACACGCCTTCTAATGCATTCAGATACTTTCATTTGCACCCATTGCTGACACAGATGTACAAGTCCCTGTAGAGAAGTGCTTCCAATAGAATAGGACTAAGCATGAACCTATTGGCATCATGTCTAATGCCAGACGTGGGCTACAGGGATATCTAGACCCCCAGCATTGAGGGGTAGTCCACTGTCCCAACTTTAGGGTTGAGCTGAGGATGAGGTGGGGTCATAATCATGCAATAATGTCAATGAAAGCAATCAAATCCTCACAGCAAGTCTCCAAAATGTAGTAGAAAGTCTTCCCTGGACAGTGTAGAGTGTTGCTTTAACAAAATCAGGAACATCTATTTTTAAAATTCTTCATATTAGAAGAAACAATGACTGAGCAGGTCATAGTGTTTATCTCTTAGAAGACACTTAAGAGTGCCACCCCCTTTTTTACAGCTGGCATTGTCAAATATTTTAATATATATTGATCAAACTATTTATTGATTATTTGATGTCTGTTCAGATAGTAAACTATGCATACCAAGTAAATACAGAGTTGGTGTGTATTAAAAAATTTGGATTCACTTATTTTTACATAACAGTAAATCATGTGATGTATCATCATATAATATTCTAATTTTTTGAAAACCTGTTTTTGTGGGTTTCATGAGCTGGAAGCACAAATTGTGTGAAAATAAACAAATAAATACAGTGGTAACCCTACTTACGAGTTTAATCCGTGCAGGAGCCGAGCTCGTTAGCTGGTTTGCTCGTTAGCTGGTTTGCTCGTTAGCTGGATGCATTTTCCCCATAAGAATACATGTAAAACTGATTAATCCATGTCAGCCGGCCAATATACAGTATACTTTAATATGCTAAATAATGTGTTTATATGGGTTTTTAAAACATAAACAAGACGACGACAATGTTCATGTAGGCTGGCCGCTAAGGAGGACAGGAGGACGG
>BRDA01087722.1:0-20136 GCA_036984385.1 Crenuchus spilurus
TTTTGTAGGTTTTTTGGGGGTTCAGTATGTTGATTCAATGTGCAGGGCCTGAAATTCATTTTTCAAAATGGGGGGGAATTCCCCCCCCCTTAAATGTGTCACATAAGGGGGATTTCTACATTTTAGGGGGGGTACTACTGTTGAGCTTAACTACAGGTTTTACCTTGTCCTTTTGAGAGTTTTGTTGCTGTTCTTCAACTTAAGATATAAGATGAACTACATATACACATTTTTAGCCAAATCAGCCTCACACTTTCTTTTCAGTGCTGCTGTATGAGAAACGCTAGCCAAGTGGCGCCTTAAAGTTGATGTTTTGTAGCATCGGTTGGTAAAAGGCGCAGCACCATACATTTTACAAAGTGAGCAGCTCATTTTATCGCTGTTAAGTTCGAGCCAAGGATATATTCTTGGCCAAATGGCCTGAAACTTATCTTTAGAGCGCTGCTTTAGTTTGGTACCATCACCTGTCTGTGAATCTTGAGGATTATTTTTGTTAACATCACCGGCGCCGCTGTTTGCACTAGTCCGTGCTGGTAATCCCCCCCCTGAAAATCCCTTATGAAGAAGCTACAATAAAATGCTTTTAATGGTAACTTCTACACACCTAGACAAGACACCAAAATCAGGCCTTATAGTCCAAAGATAAGAGGGGAGTGTAATTTCGGCAAGTGTTATGTTAGGATTGCTGAAATCATTCTAAACTTGTAGCTTTAAATGTACCTTTAAATACAGAAACAACAGAAACAGCGAGTGCAATGTGTTCTGCCTATACTGCTGTTTTCAGAGTTGCCAGGTTCACAGTTTTCCTGCCAAATTTTTGTTTGCAAATCTAGTCACGGGTGAAAATTCAAGGGTAATGGAGTGCAGTATTTTTTGGGCTACTTTTTAAAATTACCGCAGCCACCAAAAAACAACAAAAAAGTGGGTGTTGCCTTGGATGTTAAGTCAACATGGCAGGCAAACGTGTACAAAGTCGACACTAAGGAAGTTTGAATGTAATAAGAATGAGGAGAACATAACGACATAAGGAAGGGCAGTGTGAAAAGGAGAGCCGGAGAGGGGGGGGAGAGATAGAGAGAGAGACAAGACACACAGAAGGTGAATAGAAAACAGTCGCTAGCTAATATGCCAGGTAAATAGGGGAACTATGGGTATTGCAAGGACTAGGAAAAAGAAAAAGGTTTGATAGAATGGACTAAAAGTGTTCCTAATGACGAGGAAAAAGGCATATTGCAAATACTGCAAATGTGAAATGAAAAAGTCCTTTTTTTCTTTTGTGCTAATTATGTTACTATTAAATGTTCTTGACTGGATATAAAACTGTGATAAAAGAACTAATAAACAGTAATATTACCATATTATTAATGACAGATAATAAACAAAATACTAAGTCGTACACTCATAGTTGTTTTGCCATTTGCTTCAAACCTGTCTGACAGACATATTTTGGGCTAGTTTAAGCTTCTGAAGGGCGGGTTTTAGACTGACTTTAGGTTGGATAGTTTTGTTGGACCTGGCAACCCTGGCTGTGTGATGTGCGTTCACGCGAAGGGGAGTCGGATTCTGGAGGGGAGTCAGAGTTCGACACAACACGGGTGCTTTTCTGAGCGGGTTCAATTTCAGACGATGGAGATGTTTGTGTGCCACAAGTTCTTATCAGTAACTGTGTTGGTTCTGAATGTTGACTGGGAGAAATGCCTCTAAAGCAGAAGGTTCTCGTAGCTCTGCTGACAGAGGAAGAGTGAGCGCGCCGAGTGCAGCATCCAGTACGGAAGTCGGTCCGCCCGACCATCCATCCATCTCACAATCCAAACTGAGCTAATGTTTTACTGAACGTTTTCGCTGTAATTGTGTGCGGGAGTTTCCCGCATTCTTAAGGCTAAAATTGCGGGAATCGAAGAAATAGTGCACAATTCCCGCAATCTCGCACTGAAATTCAGGCCCTGATGTGATATACAGTATATAAATAAGCTCCCCAGACAAAAAAAAATGTAATCTGTGTTTAAGGTAGTGACTTCAAGCTCCTTCAAATGGTGTTGCATGAGGATGATCAGGTTATAAATACCTGCAGGGTGTGTGATGGGATTCGCAGATTGAGAAGAGGTGGTACATTGTAGTCAATGTCTCATTTGATTTATGGAAAATGGGTCTCAAAGCAGATGTTAATGATTAGGAAAAATGAATTATTTCATTTGGGTGTGCCACAGACTATAGTGTGAAGAAAATAGCAGAATTTGTAATACGCCTCTACCAGCAGTGACAAAATTCTACAAGAAGTTCTCTTCAGAATTGTGGACGAAAGACAAATATTATGGACAGGGACCGTTGGCAGGTTTCATGGCTTATGAATGAAAATCACTTGAGAAGACAAGAAGTCAACACAGTTTCTTTGTAATCAATGTCTGAAAGATCACTCCACATTGAAGTGCATACCATGAACATATGGAGCAGAGTGGCAGCAAGAGGCCTTGTGTGCTGTCGGCAACAATTCTGAGGAGAATTTCTTGTGAACTGTGATTTTTGCCACTGCTGGTAAACCTGCATGACCTTACACTTTGATACACCTGAAAATTCAACTACTTCTTTCACACTATGGCCTTTGACACTCCATTCCTTTTAGCCAAACATTAGCATCTGCTTTACGACCCATTTTATATACATTTTATTAAAGATAAATATATAAAAAATGTATGTATACATGTGTGAGCACATGCACTCAGTCACTGTTCTAAACACACTATACACTGTTCCAACTTTATTATGTGTGTGTGTTAATGTGCTCGTGTACAGTGGTGTCGTCGTGGGCAGTGTGTGAAGCAGGGCGAAGAGGGTCCGAGGTCAGTTCACGGTCAGTGGTCTCCTTGGTCTTCCTGGTCCACCTGCTCCAGGAGCTGTGAGAGTGGAGTGACCTACAGAGAGAGACAGTGCAGTAACCCCAAGTATGTACTGATCCCCAATATAAACATACACTCAATTTGTGTATGTGATTAATATATAATATGCAATATTCAAACATGTACCATTGAAGATACCCTACGCTCACTTTTCCAGGAGAAATAAGCATGTCGGTATCTTTTCAAAGATAAATGTAAAATGATTTAAGAGTTTGTGTGCACTCAATGGCCACTTCATTAGGTACACACATCTTGTATTTACACTCATTGTCCATTTCATCAGAATGAATCCACATACAAGGAATTTCACTTAGTGAGGGAACAACCATGTGTTACATGTAACAAGTACAATACACATAAGTAAAAAGTTTCATTACTAAAGAGTGATAAGTTGAGAGAGCTAAGAGGAATATAAATAGAAAGGCAAAATTCTTATATACACACACTATAATAACAAAAAGTGCAGATGATACATATTTACAGAAATCTGTACCGTTGTACAAGTAGTGAAAGAATTGTTTGTTTTATTTTTGGTGATTACATTACATTACATTACATTTAGCGGACGCTTTTATCCAAAGCGACTTACAATAGTGGGAAAGTACAAATGCGAAAAATACTAGAGTTGTACTAGTATTTACTAGTACTAGTATACTAGAATTAACATTTGGATATCGAATGCTGAATGCATATCAGTACTCATGGGGAGTATTTGGGATCACTAGAGCAGGTGCTCTTTGAAGAGCTCGGATTTTAGTAGATTCTTGAACCCAGTGAGGGACACCTCTGCTCTAGTGGTGGTAGGCAGCTTGTTCCACCATCTGGGAACTACTGAGGAGAACAGTCTGGATTGCTTTGTGTGAATGTTAGGCAAAGCAAGGCGACGTTCAGTGGAGGAGCGCAGCGACCGGGCAGGGACATAAGCTTTTAAGAGCGAGTGCAGATAAGAGGGAGCCTGCTCTGTCATCACCTTATAGGCGATCGTGCAGGCTTTGTGTTTGATCCGGGCAGCAATCGGAAGCCAGTGTAGCTCAATGAGCAGTGGGGTGACATGTGCCCGTTTTGGATGGTTAAAAACCAGACGTGTTGCTGCATTCTGGACCATCTGTAGTGGTTTAATAGTGCAGGCTGGGAGGCCTGTTAGCACAGCGTTGCAGTCATCGAGGCGTGAGATAACCACAGATTGTACCAAGAGTTGAGTGGCATGTTGCGTTAGGAACGGTCTGATTTGCCTGATATTATAGAGCGCAAAGCGGCAGGACTGTGCAACAGAGGCCACATGATGTGTGAATGAAAGCTGATCATCAAACATAACCCCGAGGTTCCTAACAACCTTTGACGGAGAGAGTGAGAGAGAGTCGATCGTCAAGGTGAGATTGTGTTGAACTGACTGTTTTGCGGGGGCAGACCAGTAGTTCAGTCTTAGAGAGGTTAAGTTGTAGGTGGTGATTCTTCATCCATGAGGATATATCTGACAGGCAGTTTGTCCGGTTCCAATTCCAGTTTAGTGGGATTTAGAGTTCAGTTCAGTAGTCGATTGTGGACTATAGTGTGAGGTGTCCACTGTTGTTGTTGAGCATGCCGTGTTGTGCTGGTTTTGATGGTCCTGAATTTTCTGCCAGAGGGGAGTGTCTGAAAGAGGTGATGCCAGGATGTGAAGGGTCAGTTGTGATTTTGCCAGCCCGCTTCCTCACCCTGCTGGTGTAGATCTCCTGAAGCGTTGGCAGATTGCAACCGATGATCTTTTCTGCTGTCCTGATGAAAAGCTGGAGTTTGGCTCGTGCTTGTGAGGTGGAGCAGCCAAACCAGATTGTTATGGATGAGGTGAGGATGGACTCTATGATCGCTGTGTAGAACTGGATCATCAGGGTCTGTGGCAGATTGAACTTCTTGAGCTGTCTCAAGAAGAACATCCTTTGCTGGGCTTTCTTAGCGATGGAGACTGTGTTCTTCTCCCACTTCCAGCTCCACTGATCATATAGGTGCACTTTATCATTCTATAACTACAGTACATCTGTTTCTCTGTATACATTATTAGCCTCCTTTCACCCTTTCTTCACTGATCAGGACCCCCACAGTGCAGGTATCATGTAGGTGGTGTATTATTCTCAGCACTGCAGTGAAACTGATGTGGTGGTAGTGTGTGTTGTGCTACTATAAGTGGATTAGACAGAGCAGAGCTGCGGATGTTTAAACCTCAGTTTCACTGCTGTAGTGAACTTGTGTACCAATATAGGACTAGAGGCTATAACCAAACAAACAGATGAGCAATTACAGTATCTATATCCAACAAGGTTACAAGGTGGGTCTGTCTAATAATGTGGACAGTGAGCTAACAGTGTTTAGAGTCTCTAGCAGCTCTACTGTGTCTGACTTACTTGTGCCAGTGCAACGCATGAAGTGGGCAAGGAGTGTATATTAAAATGTATATGCAGTCAGGATGATGGATGTTAAAACACCTATTCCATTGAATTCATGCAGTATTGTATTGAATTTTCTTTTTTGTTTGTGTTTTCTATGTATAATCTGATGCTAGTTATGTGTCCTGTATGTGCTGTGGTGTGAGTTATAGGTCTTATATTGTGTATGTGTCTTGCTGTGTCTGTTATGTGTCCTGTAGAGTGTTAAATGTCCTGTACTGTGTATTAGACCTTGTCGTTATTGTGTTAGTGCACTTCCTAAAGCTCATTCTTTCTTTTTCTCTTTTTTTCTCCATATCTCTCTCTTTATACCTCCTCATCCCTCCCAGGCCAGTATACGGGGGTAGATTCTGTGAGGGTCCATCTCGTTCTTATAAGCTGTGTAACACTGAGGATTGTCCAAAGAGCAGTGTGGACTTTAGAACTGCCCAGTGTGCTGAGTTTAACAGCAAACCCTTCCGAGGCTGGTATTACAGCTGGAAACCCTACACACGAGTCGACGGTGGGTGGTCTTGTTTCCCCAAAACACACACACAAATACATTGTGCAGAAGAAAAGTAGCTTTTTGTTTAATAAGCAGAAGATTGCCCGTGAAGCCGCAAAACAAAGAATTTTTTCCCTCATAGAGTATGCTGGCATGCCTTTAATGTCAGTGAGTGAATGCAAAGGCTGTGTCCTGTAAATAAGCCACAAAATCAATGCAATTCATCCATGACATCCCCTGATGGCCCAGACAGTAACTCTGTGTTTTGTGTCTATATGCAAGACATTTTCTGACTGCTTGTGCTTCTTTTCCAGGCTGGGATGTGTACAGCAGTGTGTAGCTCTGTTTAAGTGTATGTAACTGTGTGTAATTGTAACTGTGCATGTGTATGCATGCTCCTTTCTGTGTCCAGGGTGTGTGTAACTGTGCATAACCATGAATGTATTTGCTCTTTTCGCAGATCAGGATGTGTGTAAGCTCTACTGCTTTGCTGAAGGCTACGATTTCTTCTTTGCACTTTCCAGCAAAGTCCAAGATGGGACACTGTGTACACAAGACAGCTCAAATATCTGTATTGATGGCATGTGTGAGGTAATCAGCTCAATGTTTTAAACAGATATACATGCACACACTAGTTCATCTCCAAAATTAGATTGTAAAAAATTAAGTTTGTGTTAATAATTTGATTCAAAAAGGTAAACTGACATGTATTTTTATATTCATCGCATATACAGCGATATATTTCACGCCTTTTTGTTTTAATGATGATACTCTTTGAATAGTAATTTGCTCAAATTCAAGATAATTTGAGATTCTGTATTTCTAATTTTCATGAGCTACAGTTGCAAGAAAACATATGTGACTCCACCACGGAAAACCAGGTCAAAGTCATTCTTGTTTTTAAAAATTTGTGTTTTTCAAAACAACTTTTTTGTGAATTTAAGTTTTGTTTTTGTTCAAAATATGTGCTCCAATAGATATCTGAGACTGTTATCTTTCATTTACAGCAATAACACTGAGTGGCTAAATTTTGTTGCTAATGTGAGTGACACGATATTGACATGATATCTTAATAGTTGCCCAGTGACTTTGGCCTGGTTTTCCCTGGCAGGGTCACATATGTGAACCCTTTGGGATTACTGCATAAATTGGTCATTAAATGTATTCTGATCTTCATCTAAGTCACAACAACAGACAAACACAGTCTGCTTAAACTAATACCACACAAGCAATATTTTTTCATTATTTTTTTATCACAACATATAAACATTAACAGTGCAGGGTGGAAAAAGTATATGAACTTTTAGGCTAATGATTAGATTTTAGGCTAATAATTCTCCAAAAGTTAATTGGAACCAGGAGCCAGCCAAACCGGGAGCCAGTCAATGTGATGAGATTGGATGTGTTGGTTAAAGCTGCCCTGCCCTATAAAAACATCCATCAGTTTTGAAATTGCTGTTCTCAAGAAGCATTACCTGATGTGAACCATGCCTCACAAAATAGAGCTCTCCAGAGACCCACGTTCAAGAATTGTTGACTTGCATGAAGCTGGAAAGGGTTACAAAAGTATTTCTAAAAGCATTGATGTTCATGTGTCCATGATAAGACAGACTACGAATGAAGAAAGTTCAGCACTGTTGCTAGTCTCCCTAGGCGTGGTCATCCTGTAAAGATGACTGCAAGAGCACAGAGCAGAATGAGGTGAAGAAGAATCCTAAAGAGCCAGCTAAAAACTTAAAGAAATATCTGGCACATGCTAACAATTTTGTTTGCAAATCTACAATAAGTAAAACATTAATCTATAATGAAGTTTATGGAAGGATTACCACAGAGGTCACTGCTGTCCAAAAAACATTGCTGCATGTTTGAAGTTTGCCAAAGAGCACCTGGAACTATTGCCAAAATATTCTGTGGACAGATAAAACCAAAATTTATTGTAAAGAAAAAAGGCACAGCACACCAACAACAAAACCTCAATCCCAACTGTAAAGTATGGTGGAGGGGGAATCATTTTTTGGCGCTGGTTTGCTGCCTCAGGGCCTGGATGGATTGCTTTCATCAATGGACAAATGAATTCCCAAGTTTAATAAAAAGCTGGAAATCTTAAGACCATCTGTCCGCCAACTGAAGCTCAACAGAGGATGGGTGATGCAACAGTACAACCACCCAAAACATAGAAGTCAATATACGCCTTCTGGAGTGGCCCAATCAGAGTCCTGACCTCAACCCAGTTGAGATGCTGTGGTATGTCCTAAAGAGAGCAATTCCCACCAGACATCCAAAGAATATTGCTGAACTGAAACAGTTTTGTGAAGAGAACTGGTCCAGAAGTCCTCCTGACTATAGTGCAAGTCTGCTCTGTAACTACAGGAAATGTTTGGTTGAGGTTATTGTTGGCAAAGGAAGATCAGCCAGTTATTAAATCAATAGGTTCACATACTATTACCACCGTGTACTGTTTAATATTTACATTCTGTGTTCAATAAAAACAGGAAAACATTTTTGTGTGGTATTAGTTTAATTAGAGTTTGTCTGTTGTTGTGACTTTTTAAATAACCGTAACACATTTAATGACCAATTTATGCAGAAATCCAAGTAATCCCAAAGGGTTCATATACTTTTTCTTGCAACTGTATGAGCCATATTGATCAATGTTTAAAAAAAAAGGCTTAAAATATCTCACATTTATGTGTAATTAATATGAAATATGACAGTTTACATTTTTCTAAATTATAATGAACAACAATGAACAGTGAACTCATTTTATAGATGGGACGTGTACATTTCAAGCTTGTTATTTAAGTTATTAGGCTTAGCAACACACCTATTAACGTTCGTTTGAAACGGTTTTCAACATTAACAGACTGAAATGGACTTAATAACAGGAGTGCATATAATTTTAGTAATGATGGATATGTAAATCAGGCCATCCAATCCAGCTGCGGTGCTGATCCGACGCCACTCGTGCCAAAAATCTGGACAAATGTGACTTGATCAAGGAGCAAATCTGCATCAGATGAGATCAGCTGACTGTGTGTGCAGTGTGTGCGCTGTGCACAGCGGTGTGTACTCTGTGTGTTAACAAGAAAAATGCATATAAGAAAGTGGTGCGCAAAAGCAGAGTAGTGACAGAATTGATGCAAATTATTGATATTTGAAGCATGTGTACCTGCACATGCATGCTTATTAACACAAGGGTACTCTGGAATATATTTTTTACTCACCTAAAGTGGGAACGGCATTGCACTCAGTGGGTATAACTTGGGGTAAATTTGTGCTGTGATCAGGGTTGCCAGGTCCAATAAAAATATCCAGCCAAAAATTAGTCTAAAACCCGCACTTCAGAAACTTAAACTAGCCCTAAATATATGTCTGTCACACGTTTGAAGCAAATGGCAAAACAACTATGAGTGTACCTGGCATATTAGCTAGTTTTCTCTTCACCTTCTCTCTGTCTGTCTGTCTCTCTCTCTCTCTCTGTCTCTCTCTCTGTCTCTCTCTCTCTCTATCTCACTCTCACTCTCTCTCCTTTTCAGGCACTCTTTCCTTATATTGTTATGTTCTCTTCGTTGTTATTATATTCAAACTTCCTTAGTGTCGATTTATACACATTTGTCTGCCGTGTTGAAGTAATATCCTAGGCAACACCCACTTTTTTGTTGTTGTTTTTTTGGTGGCCGCAGTAATTTTTAGAAGTAGCCCAAAAAATGCACTCTGCCAACCTTGAATTTTCACCCGCGACTTGATTTTCAAACAAGCCCAATTTGGCGTGAAAACCGTGAACCTGGCAACTGTCTGTGATTGTTCTTTTTGGTGGATCAACTGCCTTGATCAACAGTAGCTCCCCCTGGTGTTAAAACTAAGAAGTACACTACACTCAAGCAAATGTTGACATGCGTGCCATATTCTATTCTATTTATAACATTTCTTGCGGGCCAATTAAAAATGGACCGCAGGCCGCAGTTGGCGCACTGGCCGTAGTTTGGACACCCCTTTTTTAGACTATGTGGTACTATCAAGTATAAGTACTATCAAGACAAGTACTATCTTGTACTCCATGTGTTAGTTGGTGTTTGATCAGTGTCCTGTAGTTTGTGATCTGTGTGGTGTGTTCAGTGTCTTGTGGTGTGTGTTTATTGTACGGTTAAGTGGTCAGTGCCATGTGGTATGTTGAATATCCTGTGATGTTTTCAGTTTCATGTGGTGTGCTCAGTGTCATGTGGTGTGTTCAGTGTCCAGAGATGTATCTAGTGTCCTGTGGTGTGCTCATTGTCCTGCAGTGTGCTCAGTGCCCTATGGCATTACATGTGAAGTGGCAAATGAAGTGTTAAATGTGTTATGGGAACTGAGGTGTGTGTTACATGTCCTGTGGTGTATATTATGGGTTTTGTAATATGTTAGAGGTCTTCTGGTGTGGTATGTGTCATGTGGTATATGTTATACTGTATTACCCCCAACCTATGGTTCTCTCTCATGCTGGGTTGCATTGTTTTCCCTCAGCTCAGTGTGCTGTATAACTGACTGTGTCTCTGAGCAGCAGCGTAGAGGCCACAAAACATTTACATATTGACTGTATTGTACTTTTTGACACTGAGCGCTGTTACTGTTATGGAAATTCCCAAAGTCTGGGACTTTGAAGAAGAAGAGAAAGCAAGTGTCTTTCATCTCAGCATTTACTGACTGTGCCTCTGTATGCAATGCAATATGCCCCAGAGCTCTGGCCAATCGCTAATCTGTCCTGAATCCAGAAACAAAAGCTCCCTTTGGAGGACTCTGGATGCAAATCAATTTCATGCCTCGTATGTTTGCCCAGACACAGCCAGCTCCAGTTCCATGTAATTGAATTTTACTGTGAATGGTGTATTTCAGTGGAGAACTGTTTGACTTGACAGAATTACATGACCTGCGTTTTTCAGTAATAAAGAGAAGAGAAATCATTTTGACATAAAATGATGATATATTGCAGTGGAGTGGAAAAATTTTGTTTCAGCTGATGTGATTTGCACAAGCAGTCGTTATGGCTAACGGAAGCTGCTCCTCAGTATTGCCCTTTAGATCACAAAAACATATCAAATTATAGACGTAATTCCATGGGATTTTTGACTGCTTTGAAAATATTACCAAAATTCTTTTCAGGTGAGGTGTTAATCAGGCAGAGTTGTGCCAGGTCTGCAGACACACTTTCAAAATGTACATACACATGTAATGTCCACTTCATTAGAAACGGTTGCCTTGTAGCTCCACCTTGCTGGTAAAAGACTGTTGTTTATCTGTACAATTACCGTCCTCTAATAAATCATCAGTCAGTTTCTGGCCAAATACTTTCATGCGCTAGACCAGACTCAGTCTAGCAATTGTGTTTCCTGCAGCACTAGTACCAAACACAATACCTGCTATGTTGAGAAAGGACCACCACTCAATTACAGGGTGTCCTGTTTGCTTCTTTACTCAAACAACTATGAATAACTTTAATACTAAAAAAAATCTGGTGATGAAATGTGGTTGATTTTTGAAGCCTAATATCTGCGGCTGTCAGAGTAGAAGCCGGCGCCCATCCAGCCATCTCCATCGGTCACCTGCTGCTGCATTAAAGTTTTTCTTGTCGACACAGCACAGGATGCTGGTTATTTCACCTTGAGAACTGTGCAGTGATCTGTGTATAATGTATCAGTGCCCAGTACAGAAGTGGCCATGGTGTGAATGTACTGGATAACAAACTCCATTCAGAAGAAACACACAACAGAAAAAGAAAGAATGAAAGAAGAAAAAAAAAATGTCCTCATGCAATTATTCTTGATTGTTTGGGTATAGAAGCTAATAGGACACCCTATATTATTTGGTCAACAGTGGTCAGAAACTGTGTTCAGAAACTGATCAGTGATCTTCTGAAAGCTAATAAAATATGAGCCACTGAGGGAGAGAACAAGGCAGGTAGTTATAATATGATTTTTATCAGTTTTCAGAAAAGACATCCATCCATCAATTATCCCACCCATTTAATCCTTATCAGGGTCACGGTTAGTTCCATACCCCATCAGTGGGCACAGGGCAGTTCATTACACTATCCCAACTAAGCCCAGGACAGGGCGCCAATCCATCGCTGGGTACAAACACACACACACAGTTTAGAGCACTCAATCCACCTGACCGCTATGTTTTTGGACTGTGGGAGGAAACCAGAGACCCCAAAGGAAACCCAGGCAGACCCGGGAAGAACATGGAAACTCCACCCAGATGGGGACTCGAACCTAAGACCTCAGAGGCGAACATGCTAACCACCAAATCACCGTGCTGCCCCTCAGAAAAGACAAATACAATATATATATACACAATATAAATACAATAGATTTTTTTGTAATCTTCCTGTTTATCTATACACTGTCCATCTATCAACAATCATTTGTATTATCCTTATTAAAAATGTTTTTGGTTGAGCTGTGAGCCACAAATGCATAGCTGTCTTCACCTCTTCATCAGACTCTCTGTCCTCTTATGGCTTCTTTCAGGGGAGTGATGATTCTTGACTCACCCTCATAATTTGTACACTGATAGTAAATATGAAGTTATCTTTATTGTATTCATGTTACATTCTATTGTGAGTGTGCCATGTTTGACTGCAATGTGCAGTGTCTTTATGGATGCAGGTAACTGATAATCATGTGTTGTCTCCCACAGAAAGTGGGCTGTGACCGGGTGCTGGGGTCTACAGCAGTGCCGGACCTGTGTGGGGTCTGCAGTGGAAACAACTCTACCTGCAAAATCTACAAAGGCCAATACACCAAACAGCATTATGCCAACCGTAAGGACTTCATACTCTCATAACATAAACCTGCTCCCACATTCACCATCAATTAAGAAATTAGATGTTTGACTGCATAACCATTTTCATTTTGATATCTTCATTTACAGCTTTTCTGCTCCAAGAAAGAACTTTCAGAGCTTAAAACTGAAGTGTGTCACTCTTTCTCTTTTTCTTTCTCTTTTCTTTGTGTGTTAGAGTACTATGGAGTGGTCACTATCCCATCAGGGGCACGTAGCATTCGTGTGGTGGAGCTGAACGCCTCCAGCTCATACTTGGCATTACGGAACAGTCACAGAAAGTACTACCTGAATGGCCGCTGGATGGTAGACTGGCCAGGCAGGCACTCCATTGCTGGGGCTGTGTTTGACTATAAGAGACCCTACAATCGCCCAGAGAGCCTAACCTCCACCGGGCCCACCAATGAAACCCTGGTTGTGGAGGTAGGAGTTTTAGTAGTTCTTGATGTAAACTCTCCTCAGAGTTACAGCTCAGAGACAGCAGGCAGGTCAAGCATTTTCATTTGCGAGTCCTGGTACATTTGTGCTTTTCTATAAGGGTCTGTCATGTTTTGTCTTTGTTCAGGTCTGTTTTTGTCCATTAGTTCTTACTTTCCCATGTCCACATCTTTGTTTATATTCATGCCATGTGCTTGTGTTTGCATGTTTGTCTCCACCTTGTGCTCCACCGTAGTCCCGCCTCTTGTCATTGTCTTCACGTGTGTCTTGTCTCACACCCGGTTCTTTGTTATTACCCTGATTGTGTTCTGTGTATATTTTCTGCACATTTCCCTCTGTCCCTTTAATATCATTACTATCAACGGCTATCCTTCACTACATTGCATTCTACACCACTATGGCCATCTCATTATCATACTGTGTAGTATACTTCAGTTTGGCTTTGTTTTTGTTCAGTAAAAAGCCCACCAGCTTGTGTTTACATCCTGTCTCCAACAAACTTCTGCCACTGTGTTCATTTTGGTTTAATAACTATCAAAATATTGTTTTGTTTTGTTTTTGTTTATTTTAATTTGCAGGATTGCACTTTTTAAAAATGTACAAAAAGTGGTGGATGGGAAACCCATTAGTGATTGAAAACAGAAAATCACACAAGCAAAATAGGTGTTAGCACACTATGAAGTGCTAAAAGAAAGTTATTTTTATGGTTTCTGACCTCATAGTGATTCAGTGCATTGTAAAATCTCAAATTTTTCATGTCACAGTGTTATATGCTTTGTTGGAAGTCATCATGGGGTTTAGGAATAAGGGACACTAGCCCTCTGTGACATATTCTAGACAGGTTTTGGCCAAAAATAGAACATCATGGAAAAAGATCATTGTTGTTCATGATTAAATAAAAAAAAATTAACTTTCACATTTTAGATTCATTGTAAATAATATTTCAAGTCTTTTTTGTTTTGTTGATGATCAGTTTGGTGTATAGGACATGAAAATCTGAAATCTAATCTTACATTATTAGAATATTTAATTTTGAGTCAATTACTATTCAAACAGTATCAACATTAATACAGTAAAGATTTGAAATGTCACTTTATGTGTAATTAATATAAAATATGACATTTTACTTTTTTCTAAAAGAGATTGAGATAATCTTTTATTAGACCCACAGTGGGGAAATTCAAGTTGTCACAGCAGCAAAGGGACAGCGAGCACTCAGCAACAGTAACAGGCATTACAGAGACTCTTAACAATAGAAATTATAATACAACTTATCAAAAACAACTCAGGAATACAGTATTTATAACTAATGTTCATGACTGTTGTACATGGAATATTGCTCCTTGGTGGATTAAGTATTGCACATAAAGCTATATAAATAAATAAGTATCCCAGTATTGTAATGAAGGGATGTGTGTGTTGTCCAGAAATATTAACAGTCAGATATTTACATCAGTTATAAGTGAGTGAAGTTATGATTGATCTACTGGGAGCAGTGTTGGTTGTAAAGTCTAACCACCACATGAAGGAAGGACCTGTGATAATGTTCCTTCACAGACTTTGGGAGAAGCAGCTGGTCACTGAAGGAGCTGCTCAGTACTGTCAGAGACTCATGCATGGGGTGAGAGTCACTCTCTATCACGGATGTTAACTTGGTTAGCATCCTCCATTTTCCCACCACCTACACAAAGTCCCTATACTCCAAATTCACTCAACCTCCTGAGTAAAATCTGCTCTGACCCTTTCTGTAGAGTGCAGTGGTGTTATCTGACCAGGCTAGTTTATTGTTCAGGTGAACACCAAGTTACTTTATATGAGGTCACCCTCACAGTGTCTGTTCACTAGATGTGAAAATCCACCACCAGTTCTGAAATTATGAAGACAAATGAACTTTTTCACAATATTGTACATTTTGGAAATGCATAAGTACTTCCAATATCAATTTTTTATCCAACCTGGAAGAAAAATCCCATCTACTTGTGGGACATGTAAAACTATCAAGTCTGTCCACAAACATGCACATGTTTGTACTCTCCAGTGAACAGTCAGTCTGTCTTATCTGAACATTTTATAAACTGTAGTCCCCTTTCTTACTGAAACTGATGGAGTAATTCCTAGAAATAAAGAGTTTGTGGTGCTGTAAGAAGTCCATGTAAAATATTATGCAGATGTAGGCTTGCTGCTTTCCAAACATTGAACAGAAATAGAAATCAAATTACCTGCTGGCCAGTATCAGGGTTAAGCTAATTGACTGTGCTGATGTGTGTGTTTGCATTAGCTTACTCTGTTCATTATCAGGAGTTGGACCAAGCAGTACAGTTCTTGCAGAAGAGAGCCAATAATAACTGACTTGCCAGATAGAAGATGAGTAAAATCATGTGAGCAGAACCATGAAAGGTGGTGGTATGAGTGTATCAGGCACAGTAGTGTTGATGGAGCTTGTACACATGTCAACAGTGTGGTCAGAAACTGAGCACTGATGAAGAGCTAGAAGATCACTAGATGGTTTACAGCCTCTTAATGCACACCATCAGGATGGACCTTCATGCTAAGAGTTTTTTAATACAGATAAAATACCTGATGGGTATTTTGTCATTGTACAGGAAGAGTAGCTATAGATGTAGAAAGCAATACTGATCTGCATGACTGTGTTTTACAGTAGTGCTTTGTGTTTTCTCCTTTGTGCAGATTTTGCTGCAGGGTGTGAACCCTGGTGTGCGGTGGGAGTACACACTTGCCAAAGGTGACACAGAGAAGGAAAACCAGCTCAAGCACAGCTACACCTGGGCTGTCATCCGCTCCCAGTGCTCTGCTAGCTGTGCTGCAGGTATTCCATTTTGAATTTGTCTTCATTTCAAAGACTTTTTAATTAAGTAAGGAAAAATATCAGCAAAAGTTTTGTTTAAACCGAGTATGTAGTAATGTCTGGCACAGAGTATGTGCTAAACATCTGGGGAAGAGTAAACAGCTGTACTAAAGCCTACAGTATAAGCTCACTTTCAACAACTTCATCCATCCATCCATTATCTCACCCACTTAATCCTTATCAGGGTCACGGTTAGTCCCCTACCCCTTCACTGGGTGCAGGGCAGGGCATTACACAATTCAACTAAGCCCAGGACAGGGCGCCAATCCATCGTTGGGTGCACATACATACATATACAGACATACACATACACACATGGACAATTTAGAGTACCCAATCCACCTGACCTCCATGTTTTTGGACTGTGGGAATAAACTGGAGACCCCTGAGGAAACCCACGCAGACACAGGGAGAACATGGAAACTCTGCTCAGGTGGGGACTCGAACCCAAGACCTCAATGCTGAGAGGTGAACGTGCCGCCCCTTCAACAACTTGAGAAACACCAAAACTGTAAATAAAAAGTGGTGACACTCTCCTACCTCACATTACTACGACTAGAAAAACAAAACGGCTAGTTGTCGAGTATGTGTTGTCATGGAAAATTCTGGATGACCTCAAATTTTTGAGCAGTAGTGTATTGTATTGTATAGTATTTCTTATATATATATATATTTCTTATATATATATATATATATATATATATATATATATATATATATAATATGGTATTAAGTTGAACTACGGAAACAAAGGCAATCCTTCCTGAGTTTAACATTTTGACAAATACTCAATGTATATCCCACTGCTTTGACCTCATCTAAGGGGTGAAGCATTTGCTTCTCATGTCTGCATATCTGTCTGTCTGTCCTGTGATCTCTGTTGGAGTTGTGACCTGCACAAGACTTCAGAACTCACTTGGTTCCCATCCTGTTTGAGGAAATGAGTGGGGTGGGTCATTCTTGTTTCTTACCTGACCCTGTCATTACTGCCCAATAATGACCTACATTTAGACAGAGAATGATAAGAGCTGAATGGTACCTGACTCTATAATGAGGGGTCAAACTGCCTCTGGCTGGACTCCGCAATCTGATTAGTCCATCTAATGTTATATATGTTGGTTTTAACTAAAGTCATTAGGTCAGGTCATTAATTGGAGGAGGAGGGTGCAATAAAAAGTAACTATTTTAGCAATTTACATCTTAAGGCTTATTCATTTTAGCAGCTCAACTAAAACATGTTTGGTCCCCTAAGTTTGCACAGGGACCATGGTTATATCAGCCTTTAAGGGCATTGTCATGAGTACTCTTGGTACTCATTTTTAAAGAAAGATAGAGATGCATTTATCAGGCTTGTTTTGATGGGTTGACCACTGATTGTGATGCAGGTGAGATGAATGTGAAGGCAGCGTGTTATAAGGACCTGAGAGTGCAGGTGAACATGTCCTTCTGTAACCCTCGCTCACGGCCCAGAACTGGAATAATGTCCTGCAACACCCAGCCCTGCCCAGCCAGGTAAGACAATACCTTGAATTCTAAGAGATCTCATGGTTGGTATAGTACAGGGGATGATATGACTGTCCTCCCATGTGTCAAACTGAGGATAAACCCTCTATTTGGGCAGTGACACCACATTATCCCAATAAGAGTCCTTGGGCAAGACGCCTAACACTACAGTCACCTACAAATGTAACGAGTTGCTAAATGCATAAATGGAAATGTAAAGCTGAACCAAATTGTGACTGCCTGGGAATATTTTTGCATTATTAAGTAATAATGTCAACATTATAGATAAACATACAAAAGAAGAAAATCAGAAATTAATGTTTTGGAAATGTTCAGGAAAGATGTATGTAATAAAAATAATGAAAGTAAAATACTACTGATGTGACTATATGGAGTAGATTGATGAATGAGTAAAATGAGAAATGAGAAAAAAAAACAAATGAAAAAAATATACTTATATATACAAGTATATATATACTGCATATGTGGCAGAGAAAATAATAAATTATTTTGTGAGGAGATCATGGTAGCCATCTAGCAAACACCTGGTAGATTATAACAACTAGATGACTACCAGTTTGGAGACTTTAGCAATGACCTAGTAGTACCTTTGCAACTCTTTGGAAAATAAATGGCCTGTCAAAAATTTGGCAGCTACACGATCAGGACACAACTCAGAAGACCACAGTAACCACCTTGCAGCACCTTACCCAATCACCTGGGACACTATATCAACTGTCTTGTAACACCTTACCAACCAATCAAGAGACCATAGCAATTACCTGGCAGAACTATAGCAACTGCATGGCAGACCACAGCAACCATCTAGCATCATCATTTACACCATTTGTGAGGTCATTGCCATTTCCAAGCTACACCCTAGCACCCACCTTGGAGTTGTGATGGTTATCACTTCCTTCATGATTTGCAATTATCTAGCTATGCGAGGTATATCTCCTCCACATTAAAAGTTTATTTGCATCCTGAACAGGTTTAGTATTAGTTTTATTGTTGATAGTGATTCACACGAGCAAATCCACAGTACTGGGGAACAGTTCTGGGACATGGAACTTCCAAATTAAACTTGTCACAAAACGTGCAAACATGTCTGAGTGAGCTAAATTAGACGCTCTGAAATCAGATCTCTCCTATTGTTTTACAATTTTTTTTTTCTTCGAAAATTGGCCAAGAATCAAGTCGGTGCTTTAGATTCTGCTAGTTATGTTTAATAAACTTGCTGGTTTATTAAAAACATTACAGTTTTATCATTGTGGCACAAACCTATGTATGACAGAAATCTGCTTTGGGCATAGACCTCATTCCTGATTGTTCATCCTATATTATTTGATATATGCTTCTTAAAATTGAAACTGTAACTTACGCAATCTAAAAAGTTACCCAACAACAAATATATACAATCAAAAAACCTTCTAACATGACAGTATATGATAAAATGTGTTCATTTAATGCAATTTATACCATCAATTATATCCACTAAATAGAATTTATAATAAATTGTGTAAGTTACATGGAAACCATAAGAATTAATTCCCAGTATTGTGGATATGCTCTGATGCTTCTTTGAGCAGCTCTATGCTTTTGCCTGGGTTTGAGGGTGTGTGCTGGACCATTTCTGCCTTTTTGGCTCCCATCTCACATAATAATATTTTACAGAAGTCATCTTGGCACTGGCACAGGCAGTGTTTATTTAAATTTTTTTGTCTTTGGCTGGCATGTCAGGCTTGGCTTGGGATCTATGTCTAAGAAGTCCCTAAAGCATGATTTGGTGTAAAGTATGACCTTTAAAATGACTTGCAAGCCATTACAGATAATAATAGCATGAACGTTTTTCAGTATTAATTGTTTCTCACCATTAAATTACTCCACACTAGTTTATTGAAACAATCATATGTGTTGTGGTATGATTTGACCACAGAACCAGATATTACTCAGATGAATGTCCGGAATGTATTATTTGATAAAAATGTAGTTTTGGTTTGAGAAAGTGAAATTTAGGTTAATTTTGGGACAGCAGAAAAAAGATGGGTAAGTGTATAATTGATCTAGTATCTACATTTAAATAATTATGTATTAAGATGACAATAATAATTTCAGACTGCTAAGTTATAAGTTAAGTAGCTCAGCGTTGCAGAGGCAGCATTTTAACTCACAGCCTACAGCCTGATTCCTTCAGCCTCCATAAAAGACAGCAAGTGATTTGTCAGCATGAGACATCTGCATCAGTTGTTAGAGTGTTGAATTTGTTGTAAAGTGTACCTGATTGCAGACCTAATTAAGTCCTGAGTGAGGTTACTGCTGTGTATTACACAGTGGCTGTTTCTGCACTCTGAGTTTCAAATGAAAATACAGCACATTTTTCCTTCTAGCTATCTGTCAGCAATCGCCTACTGTTAAGATATATGCTTTATTGGACCCCCAATCATTCTGGTGCTGGTATAGAGACCGTAGATCATCTGTTGATGAACACTTTTGCTAGCCTTTCTCTACCACCTAATCAAATGACATTTTCAGACTGAAGAGCTGCTCTTGTCTGGATATTTTTGGGTGGTGTCCCATTGTCTATCTACCAGTGACAAAAATTCACCACTACTACTGATACCATCCAAAACGGGCACATGTCACCCCACTGCTCATTGAGCTACACTGGCTTCCGATTGCTGCCCGGATCAAACACAAAGCCTGCACGATCGC
>BRDA01087723.1:0-10205 GCA_036984385.1 Crenuchus spilurus
ATTTGCCATCTCCACATCATTGCATTCAGTTTTTATTCACAATTTGTTTAGTGTCCCAACTTTTTTGGAATCCGGTTTGTATATATATACACTGTATATCTGAGTAGCTGTGTTAAGTTAGCTTGACATTTCAAAGTACTCAGTGAACTAAAATTTTCCATCCAACACAAAGACAGCTTGTCACTTGAAGCTCTGGATTCATTATCACTTCCATTGTAAAAGCCTAATTATACTTTTAATTAATCTACAAAGCTTCAGAGGACAAGCTTCTTTCTTTCAACTTAAGTTGCAGGTTTTAATGAAGCCTATCATCTACTGCAGATGGATTGTTATGAATATGTTAGGATCCTGGCTGGGTCACAGAAGTAAGAGGCAAATGCAGGATGTCCAGTGTTGAGTTTTTAATAAGTGCACAAGCATGCAGAAGACTACACAAGAACTGACATAGAACAACCACCTAAACAAAAAGACCAGCAACTCGAGACACACACAGAGGGCAATAAATACACAATGACTAATTGATCACAGATGATAACAATCAAAGGCGGGGCTAGACAACACGAAGACTTAAAGGAACAGTACACATAAACATGACATCAAGGACAGTGTGTGACAGAATAGATACTTTCATTGAACTTGTAATTTATATCATTCAGTAATGATATCATTATAAAATGCGTAATTTTAAACATTAACAAATATATATAATAATATTTTAATTGTATTTTTTTTTGCACACATCAGTACTTTCAGCACAGAATAACTGAAATTTTGTTTATATGTTCTGGAGCTTATACTGTAGTTGTTTTTCCCAGATCCCAGCTCATAATAATGGGCTGTTTACCTGGTTCAACCATTACCTGGTTCAGAATTGCTGAGAGCCATAATAGAAGAAACAGAGATGACAGTCCCAAAATTTTGGGGTTTTGTTTTAGCCTGAGCATGTGTCCACAGCTCAATTTCCAATAATTCCATAATTCAGGTAAAAATGCTGATTGCTACACTCATTACTGCATTTTGTGTCTGAGAAAGACCTGAGAGAAAGAATAAGATGCTGATTCCACTATATTGATGACTTGAACTCTGAGAACTGGGCTACGAAGTGCATTACACGCTATTGCAACAGCTAAATCCTTCTACAGTGACCTGATGCCTCAGCTTTTCTCACTTAGAAAAAAGGAGATGGAAGACCAAGAGATGAGCATTTTTATGGTATCTGTACTGGACAACAACAAAATGAAGAACAGGACTGGTGTTCACTAAAAATCTAAGTACATGAGTTCCAAAAGTCCCACTTTGGTCCAGATTTACTGTCAGGCAGAAAGCCTAGAATTATGACTTTCCCTAGTTTATGTATTACAACACTTTAGCTCTTGCAATGTAGATAAGTCAATTTCTGCAGTTTTGCTTTCAGTGGTCTTCTACTTCTTCTTTCAACCTCTCCCTTTATCTGGGGTCGCCACAGCAAGTCAATCTCCTCCACATCACTCTGTCCTCTGCATCTTCTGCTCTCACACCAACTCCCTTCATATCTTCATTGACCACATCCATATATCTCCTCTTTGGCCTTCCTCTCCTCCTGATGCCTGGCAGCTTCATCTCCAACATTCTCCCACCAATATATCCACTGTCCCTCCTCTGTACATGTCCAAACCTTCTCAGTCTGCCCTCTCAAACTTTGTCTCCCAATTTTCCAACCTGTGCTGTCCCTCTGATGTTCTCATTCCTAATCCTGTCTATCCTGGTCACTCCCAAAGAGAACCTCAACATCTTAAACTCTGCCACCTCCAGCTCTGCTTCCTGTCTCTTTGTCAGTGCCACTGTCTCCAAACCATACAACAAGGCTGGTCTCACTACTCTCTTATAAATCTTTCCTTTCACTTTAGCTGAGACCCTTTTGTAACACATCACTCCTGACACTTTTCTCCAGCCATTCCATCATGCCTGTACTCTCTTCTTCACCTCCTTTCCACACTCCCTATTTCCTTGGACAGTTGATCCCAAGTACCTGAACACCTTTGTGACCAGTGATCCCTGTAGCCTGACTGTTCCACCTTCCTCTCTCTCATTCACACACATGTATTCTGTCTTACTACAGTTGACTTTCATTCCTCTCCTTTCCAGAGCATATCTCCACCTCTCCAAGTTCTCTTCTACCTGTTCCCTGCTCTCACTACAGATCACAATGTCGTCAGCAAACATCATAACCCACTGCGATTCCTGCCTAACCTCATCTGTTAGTCTGTCCATCACCAGAGCAAATAAGAAGGGGCTCAGGGCCGATCCTTGATGCAGTCCCACCTCCACCTTGAAGCTGTCTGTCACTCCTACAGCACATCTCACCACTGTCCTGCTGGACTCATACATGTCCTGAACCAGTCTAACATACTTTTCAGCCACTCCAGACTTCCTCATACAACACCACAGTTCCTCCCCTGGCACCCTGTCATAAGATTTCTATAAATCGACAAAGACACAGTGTAGCTCTTTCTGACCTTCTCTATACCTTTCCATCAACAGTCTCAAAGCAAAAATTGCATCTGTGGTGCTCTTTCTTGGCATGAAACCATACTGCTGCTCACAGTCACCTCTTGTCTAAGCCTAGCTTCCACAACTCTCTCCCAAATCTTCATTGTGTGGCTCATCAACTTTATGCCCCTGTAGGAGCCACAACTCTGTACATCACCCTTGTTCTTAAAAATTGGCACAAGTACACTTTTTCTCCATTCCTCAGGCATCATCTCATTCTCCAGAATCTCATTGAATATGCCACTGCCAACTCTCCGAGACTTTTCCACACCTCTACTGGTATATCATCAGGTCCCACTGCCTTTCCATTCTCCATCCTTTTCAAAGCTTTTCTCACTTCATCCTTGCTAATCTTTGTTACCTCCTGTTCCACTATTTCTACACCATCCAACCTTCTTTCCCTGTCATTCTTTTCATTCATCAGCTCTTCTAAATACACCTTCCATCTTTCCCTCACCCTCTCCTCACCTGTCAGTACAATCCCATTTCTGTCCTTCATCACCCTGACTCACTGCACATTCTTTCCATCTCTATCCCTCTGTCTCGCCAGCCAATACAACTCCTTCTCTCCTTCCTTACTGCTAACCTCTCATATAACTCATCATAGGCCTTCTGCTTGGCTTTTCCAACCTCCATCTTTGCCCTATGTTGCATCTCCTTGTACTCCTGCCTACTCTCTTCAGTCCTCTCTCTGTCCCAATTCTTCTTGGCTGACCTCTTCCTTTGAATAACCTCCTGTATTTCTTCCTTCCACCACCAGGTTTCCTTGTTGTCTTTTGCCTGTCCAGAAGAAACACCCAGTACCTTTCTGCCTATCTGTCTAATCACTGTTGCTGCTGCTACCCAGTCATCTGGAAGCTCATTACTACCAGCCAAAGCCTTTCTTAACTCCTCTCTGAATTCCTCACAACATTCTTCCTTTCTCATCTTCCACCATTTGGTCCTCTGCTCTGCCTTTACCCTCTTCCTCTTCCTAATCACCAGAGTCATCCTGCACACTACCATCCGATGCTGTCTAGCTACACTCTCCCCAGCCACTACCTTAAAATCACCTATCTCTTTCAAGCAACCTCATCTACACAGGATGTAGTCTACCTGTGTGCTCCTGCCTCCACTCTTGTCGGTCACCCTGTGCTCCTCCTTCTTTTGGAAATATGTGTTAACCGCAGCCATTTCCATCCTCTTTGCAAAATCCTCCACCATCTGTCCTTCTATATTCCTACCCTTAACACCAAACCTGCCCATCACCTCCTCATCTCCTCTGTTTCCCTCACCAACATGCTCATTGAAATCTGCACCAATCACCAGTCTCTCCTCCCTGGGAATGCTCTTTACCACATCATCTAGCTCCGTCCAGAATCTCTCTTTCTCCTCTAACTCACAGCCAACTTGTGGTGCATAACCACTGACAACATTCACCATTACACCCTCAATTTCTAGCTTCAAACACATCACGCTATCTGACACTCTTTTCACCTCAACATTCTTTGCATAGTCCTTCTTCAGAACCACCCCAACCCCATTTTGCTTCCTATCCACACCATGGTAGAACAGTTTAAACCCTGCACCAATGCTTTGAGTCTTGCTACCCTTCCGCTTTGTCTCCTGAACACACAAAATATTGACCTTTCTTCTCTGCATCATATCAGCAAGCTCGCTACCTTTCCCTGTCATCGTCCCAACATTTAGGGTTCCTACCCTCAGTCCTATATTCTTGCCTCTCCTGTTTTCTCTCTTACTCCTCACACACTTCCCTCCTTGTCATCTTTGACAAGGTCTGAGATGAGTAATTATAAGGCAACAAAGGAAATCCTGAGATATTTCAGTGTCAGAAAGGAGAACACAAGGGTTTGTGTAAAAGTCTCTCTGAGCATTATTTGCTGTAGAATAAAGATCTGTTTTGTAAATTTGCTTTCTGATGGAAATGACAGTGTTAGATGTGTAACTTAGTTGTTTTATTACCACAGTGGGTGTGATGGTCCACAGGTGCTCTCTTTTTTGGTTAGCAATGTGTTGTCATTTACTGGTCACTTTTAGGAGCTTGTTTTTGTGTGTTAGGAGTATAACATAGTAATTGGCTATCCAGGTTTGTCCCATTCAACTTTTTACCATGTTCCAAATAATCCATTTAGAATGTACTGCACTTCTCAGAACTTTTCTTTTCAATTTAATCAAGTGAGATTTAGAAACCAATGAAAATATGTGATTACTTATCATACTGATTTTATCTATTTTTGTAATGGATTTTTTTTTGTAATTTAGTGTTCTGATCTTAGTAGAAAACCAGTAATGCAGGGTTTGTAAGAAAATATTTATTTTGGTGTCTATTTATGGATTATTTCTTAAATATGAGGAATATTAAGATACCCACAGGTTACCTGGTACAAATGCAAATGGTATACTTACAAATTTATAAGTATACCAAAAACCTTTATTCAGTTAAATTTTAAAGAGAACAAAAGTATAATATTTACTTCTTAAATTCTCATTTAGAAATTTAGTGGCCAACAAGAGATGTTTCTTTCTCTGACCTGCCAGTGAAGTTCCTGCACATTTTCATTTGTCATTTTTATTAAAACATCCAAGTAAACTCATCATTTTGTGCCACCACTGCACAGATATATCTTTGCATAAGAACCAGCTTTGCAGTCACCATAATATGCCATCCTAAATGCTTGCTTAAACATTTATTTTTTACTTTTCAAGTATGTATTTGGCTGTATATTTGGTTCCACTTGTGGTATAATTTTGTTACATTATCCACAGTTTGACTTAATTACATTTTCTTTTTACTGTTTGTACCACTGATATTATATAACTATTAATGTCTTTGCTGTTGTGATCTTGAGCAAGGTGCTTAATGAAGTAGCTCTAGGGGTTCTACAACATGGAGAGCCTGTATCCCCTGTGATGTCTGTTGGTCAGAATGACCTTGGCCAAGAGCCCAATGTTTCTCAACACCTCAGGGCCAGAGTGGGGCTTGTTTTTGGACTGGGAGTTACATGTGTTAAGCATTCACATATAAAAATGGCTACATCATGGATACTTCATTCAGCATAATACACAGAATCAGAATCACAACACTGCTGCAGGATTTGATTGTGTGACCTCTGTAGCAGTGGTTCCCAGTCGTGGTCAAGCAGCACCCCTTGCACATTTTTGTGTTTTCCTGCTGTAACACACCCATTCAACTCATGAAAATTTAGCTTGAGTTGAGAATGAATGAGACTCATTAATACTAATTGCCATGGGTAAACCTAAATTTAGACAGATTGTGGTGATTACAGTGTGCGAGCATGATGCTGTATGTTAATGTTATATGAATTGTGTTATAGGCAGCCATAAGTACTTAAAAAATCAACTATTTACCTCATTCATGAGCACTGAACACACATAGAGCAGTGGGCAGCCATGACTGTGACACCTGAGGAGCATTTGAGCCTTGCTCAATGGTTCTCCAGTCATAGACAGAAGGATTGAACCACTAACCCTGTGGTTTATGGACATCCCACTCTACCACCCTGAGCCTCAACTGCTCTTATATTATAGCAGAGTGCTGTATGCTTTTATATGTTTGCCTTAAGAAAGACTTCTTTCACAATGTTCTTCATCAGTCACCAGAGAGCAGGTATTATTTGGGTGATGGATCATTCTCAGTGACACATCAGAGCTGCTGGAGATTTTATACACAGTGTCACTCAATTTCCACTCGATTAGACATGCCTACCTTGTTGGTCCATCTTGTAGAAGACAGAAAGTAGCTCATCTGCTGCTGCAAAGTTTGTGTTGGTCCTCCAGTCCCCCATTTTTTTGTGCTCACCTCATGGTGTTCACAAGATGTTCAGTCCAGCAGTGACACTGAGGTGTTTTAAACATCAGCAGCTCTGCTGTGTCTGATCCATTTGTATCAGCATAACAAAGTATTGAATTACTTAATTATTCCTAATAAGGTTAGGAATTAGGAAATTGGATGCTACAAAAATATGAATGCTGCAAACATGATGGCATTCATCCAGCAAATGTAAATATATAGGATAAGATAACAAAAATAATGCACTTAATCACTGGGTTACAAATAGGGCCTGGGCCATTTCAATTCAACCATTTTCCAACATCTTTAAATACCCACTACCACATCAGGTATGCACTTCTCTACATCAGTGTTTCCCCACACAGTTGTTTCATAATAATGTTCATAATGTATGTTCATAGTTCATAATGTAATAACCTCTTAACATTAGCTCCACATCAATCTCACCAGTGAGCCCCACTGTCATTGTTAATGCATGATCAGTGCCACCAGTTCCATGTAGATTCTACATACAGCAGCAACAACCATATAGATGACTCAAAACACATACTAACCATACAGACTAAACACCCGCATTACATCAATAACTATAAATCAACATTGGCCTAGCCCCACTGGCACTGTTAATGCATGCTCAAAGCCACCAATTTCATATGGTCTTTATGCATTACTTTACCATTCTCTATTATTTCATTAATAAAGTGCCTTTTATGTCTTAAATTCTACTTTTACATCCATTCTTTAAGTTATAATGTACTGTTAAACATTAGAAATTGTCCATGCACTGAAGTGTTTCTAAAATCTGAAATTGCAAGACTGAGTGAGAATATGCTCTTAATTGTTTTGATAAAGATATTCATGAAAAAAAAGTGTGTTTTGTGTCTGAAGCAACTGAGATCATGCTGTGTGATGAAAACAGCAACAGTTTAAACAGCTTTACACTGGAATAAACAAGCAGCACAGCCTTGAGGTTAATGTTTTGCTGTACTTAATCAACAGATGATTATTTTAATCAAGAAATGCATTCACAATCAACAAATAAATAAAAAACAGACGTGCTAGATATGTAGTGTAAATTAAAGACACATAACAGAAGCCAGTAGACGAAAAGCTAAAGCAGACAAAAAGAAATAAAAAAGTTAGTGAGGTTCTTGCAAGTAAGCAAATGTCTTGAGGTATCTTTATATGCGCTCGTCCTTCACAATGAAGACATCATGAGACAATACAGTCATTAGCTGTGTAAAAAATGTAATGGCTGTCAGTGTGACCTCCACCAGTCTGAGCTAATCGTGCCGTCGTTTGCGGTCTGCTGAGAGAACAGTGAGCCAATCATGAAACTGCAGCTAAATTCCAGCAGCGTGGCAGCAGCGAATGAGAAAGTAATGGTACTCCTTTTTCCCCCTCAGCGAAATCTCTTTTGAAATAAATACAGTATTATCTCTGGCGCTAATGCACATAAATCAGTGTGCAGGTTATGACTCTTTCTCTTTCTCTCCCACTCTTGCCTTCCCTCTCTCTCTCTCATACACACACACTCCATCAGTTTTTAACAAACAAAGCTCATCGTAAGAGGACGATGATGAGTCAGCGAAATATCAAGCGTCTCTCAGGGAGTCAGAGAGAGGCTGTGCGGGAGGAAAAATCCATCCGTTTTTTTGCTCTTCAGTATGTATGTAGAGCCCCAGGGACTATTCTATCTTTTTTTCTATCCTGCATGTAGCAGAGCAAAGTCGGTATGTAGACTGTTGCACTGAAAGCTACGGTGCTGTTGTGTTTCTAACATTCAGCTCAAGGCGGCCTGCTGTGTTTAGGTCACTTGGAAGAACACATTGTTACGACAGTCTGATGGGAAGATGAATAAGTGCAGATCTCTCCTTTTCACTGCTAAGTAACATACTTTCATTGCTCAGGCTCAAACACACTGCCTCTGCCAAAGATCTTTAAGTCTGCAAATCCACAACTGACATTTTAGTTGTTTTAGTTAGAAGTATGGCTAATAGGCTAATGTATTACAGTTCAATGTACAGCTTTTAATGTAAATGTACAGCTGTACTACATAAAAGTATTCCATAACCATCACAATATTACTGAACATAGTACATAGTTACATAGAATGTAAATCAACACACACCACAGGATAGCAGTGCTCTGTGAGGGCAGTAATGTTTAATTGACATTAAATCAGCAGACTAATAGTGAAAATTGACATTAGATGCATCTAAATGTGTAAAGATATAAAGTACAGTATGTATCATTAATTAGCCACTGACACTGTTTCAGAGACAAATACAATAAAATGAGTAAAACACATTTAAGACTAAATATGAGGCATTTCTAGAGTCTTTATTAGGCTACATGTCAATAGCACCAGATGATCCTAAAACCACTGACTGACTCAGCTGTGGTGATAAATGAATGGATGACGCTGATTGGCTAAATTTCTGTTGCTATGTGCGTATCTTGTGTCAGCAGGTCAGCGATTGGTCAGGAACCTCATTTACTCCAATAAATGTTATATATTACATGTTATTGTGCATGTTTAGCACATACACAGTTAAACACACAGGTATTGGTTATTTTAAAACTGTTTATTTGAAAAAGAAAATATAAAAAACAGTCACCACTGGGTATAGCTATGTTTATACTTTTTCCCATGGAATATCACCGGATTCTCTGAAGTCTGAGCTCAATAAAGTGTTGAAATTGGAATTTTGCTATATGTATATATAGTCATACAGTCTAAGTAACTGGTGTTAATATATAACAGTGCTGTATAGGCCAACACTCCTGATTTTAGTCTGTCCTTTTTTAACCCTTTCTCTTGCTGTGGTCCTCAGTGGTACATTTTCTCCTGATTGCATAGTGAAACAAATCAAATGGGTGTTTCTCAGTTTGTGTGGGGGGTATGTGCAAGAGCGTAACTTTGGGTCCAGCATTGTGGGGGTTGAGCTGTCTGCCTGTTTATTTATTTATTAAATCATTTACTTTTCTAAAAGGATTCAGGAGATTTTGGGTTAACCGTATTAGAAACACATTGTAATGCTTTTCCTATGTATTTATTTAACTTTCTTTGTATTTACTCTGCACCTTAAACAATTAAGAAATGCAGAGCTAGCTAACGGAGCTAGCTAAAATACCTGAACGTTTATTCATAGTGTGTGATACACAGCGGCATAGTTATTCAGTCATCAGCTAACAATACATTTACATTTACCTCATTTAGATTTTTCCGCCTTTTTACAAGGCGGTGTTGTCGACCAACAATGAAAAAATGTTTTGTGTCCACTTTTTGGTGCTCTTCTCGTTTTTTCTTATGACACCCACTCCCCCAGCAGCTGCTTGCACAAGCAAGCAAACGGTCAGGGTTGCCAGGTCCAGCAAAAAATATCCAGTCCAAAGTCAGTCTAAAACCAGCCCTTCAGAAGCTTAAACTAGCCCAAAATATGTCTGTCACACGTTTGAAGCAAATGTCAAAACACCTATGAGTGTACGACTTAGTATTTTGTTTATAAGGGATAAATTTTTTTATTACGCTTGAATTTTCACCCGCGACTGGATTTTCAAACAAGTCCAATTTGGCGTGCAAACCACGAACCTGGCAACCCTGCAAACGTCGAGCGCTGCTGCTTGGTGGAGGTTGAATGATACCAAATTTTTGTGGGGAAAGGGGGGGTTACATTACCAAATGATTAAACATGCTAGTGTTTTACCCAAAATTGATCATGAATAAAGAAAATTAACAAGTTATTCATGAAAGATGTTTTTGTACATTGAAATTATGTGACTTTATTGGGGGGGTTATAGTGATTGGATCAGATTATTGGGGGGGTCATAACCCCCTCGCCACCACCCCCCTCAAATTACG
>BRDA01087728.1:0-10146 GCA_036984385.1 Crenuchus spilurus
ACGGTGGCTGAAAAGGCACATCCGCACCCGCAAAAAAATCGATTTTTTGAAAACGAGAATTGATTCTGAATCGTTCAATGTTAGAAACGCGATTCGAGCTCGAAGCGATTTTTTCCTGCACCCCTAGTGAGCTACATTTCTGTTGTAAAGTAATCAGCTGTACTATTAGCTGAATTAATAACATTGACCTTTCACATTTTCTTCAGAGCTGTCCAAGCACTACAGTCAGAAAGTGACTCTGGAGTTAGAGCTGCCCACTGTCACCCAGAAGCTGCGCACCACCAACGAGTGCTTACTCTCCACCCTCGCCTCTCTGACCAACAGTACTGGCAAGGTGAGCCTGCTGGGAGCAAACTTGGGATGTTGCTTCAGTGTTCGTGGCAGTTGAGAGCAGTTACATGAGCCATACATACAAACTTCTAAGAAAATAGTTATCAAATTGTCTTTTCCAGATTGCCACGTTTTTCAGTAACAATCTAGACTTCTTTACTTCATCAACTGGCTATGGGCCTAGAGGAGGTATGGGAACCCTCAACCCAATGCAGGCTGAGAGCATGCTCAGCAACAAGAAGAAGGCATCTGCTTATATTCAAGCAGTCAGAAAGGTCAGTGAGACACTCTAGTTGTTGTGTGGCATAAAATCCATCCGCCGCCAGTGGAGCTGATAATATGCACAGTATAGATTCAAGGTATGTTTATCTATTGTGATCCCAGAGTGTACTATTGTTATTTTATAATGTAATACTATCTGCTGTTTTATCATATTACACTAAATATACTGAGCTGTACATATTTTTTCATTTGAAATGTATTTAATAAAGTTAAAGAGGATAAGCTTATAGGCCAGTGGCACAGACTGCAATATGAGCAAATGGTCATTTTGTGTCCTCATTGTCCATTCTGCTCTCTGGTTTTAGACACTCCCAGAATCCGTTCCATACACAGAGGCTCTGTCTAACCGCCGCATCCTGACCAGCTCAACAGAGAGCAGAGAGGGTTTGATGCAGCAGGTACTTTTAATACCCATTACCTCATATTTTCCCTCCGTTGTCTTTTACTTATTATCTTCAGTGGACTGGATAAGTCATACATAATTGTCTTCAGAGTGTGAGTAATAACACGTGGCCTTATCAAATTTTGCTTTTGGGTAGTTAAAGAAATTACTGCAATATATTGTTGCCATCATAACAAGAGCTTGTATCTGACTTTACAGGAGAGGGAGAAAACATGCTTTTTACATACTTTCAAGTAGCTTTAGGTTATATCTATGAGTGGACCTGATAATTTGACTATTCATGTTATAATTTAAAGGTATTCAATTAAACAAATTGGGATCTGTATTTTATCAGCTAAATGTAGTGTAGGAGCCGTGTCGAGCATGTTTGTATAGGCAAATCAGAATTATATAAGTAATGGGTTATTATTATATGTGCTGGATCATAATACTGCAGTTCCATAAATATAACCGTTAATCATCATTTGGTGTTGCATTATATTGCACAAGTTAAAAAGGCTTATATATAAAAATGAGGCAGTAAATGGGAACAGCACCCAGCAGGGAGGTTTAATTTGGACACTGGTTTATAAGGTGCATGTAAACAACAGTTCTTGTAATGTTTTTTTACATTTTTACTTATTTAAGTTAAATCTAGGTTAAAGGTCACCCAAATGAACCTTTTAATGGAATCACCCACTGTACCTCCTAAGGGAAATGGTGCTCTACTGTTGAGCAGAGAGAACTTTTAACAGAGCCGCTGAGTGCTTTGTGAACAGTACTTGATAATTTGTTGATGATGGAGGGAACTCTACTGACTGTGACCTTACAGACATGTGGCATTTGGATCAAATGTACAAATGGAGTGGGTTGCCCCCCATGCAGATGCTGTATGCCCTTCCATCTCAAATTAACAGAGCATTTATCACTGGAAAAAGATGTCTCACTGTTCATTTTGAATAGCCACAAATAAAAAAATCACAATCCATAATGTACAAGTTAAAAACACTTCTGTCCCTGTTTAACCAGAAATGTTACATATGATAACAGCCTGCACACACTCTTTAGAAAGCAGAATATCCATAATATATTGTAGAGTACTCCCCATGCTAAATTTTTTTTTAACATTTTTTTTTCTTTGTTTTAGTTCAGTCACCATTAATTTCTGACACAAAGTAAACTACTGAATTGTGCTGTAAATGGAAATGCACGGGCATTTCAGAAAATTATGATCTATCAAATCGTGAGAATTACCACTTATAGTACCTCATTGAGTCTTCACTCAGTGGTGATCCCAGATACTTTCCTCTTGTGTTCATAATAGAGGTTAACTGGTCCACTGTGGTGCATCAATTACTTTGTACAAATCACCAGAGTCGTTGTTCCCCTCTGGCATCAATGACCCGTGAGGCATCATTTTTTAGGTGATGGGGAAACACTCAGTGTACAAGAAGTCCATTCTCAGTTACACCTTCACTACAGCGGCTCTGGAACATCCCAGTCAGCTGTTTACGCTGATATTATTGTGCCCTTTTGGACATCAGTCAAATCATGTTCTTTGTCCATGATCATTTTGTACTCTGGTACAACTGACTGGTGTGCTCACTTATTTATACATGTAGCAAAGCATGTCACATGGCATCTGTGACATCAATGTGAGTTATTTCCAAACTAGGGTTGGTTGTAATATTCTGTTATGACAATGTATTTCACACTTGTCCAGAACTATGTTCTATATTTCAGCTGATAACTGGTCATTCCTTGTTATGTTCTTATTCATTATACAGTTTTATACATTTATACAGTATTATAGTATAAAATATTCTCATTAGGATGCTCAAAACACAGGTGCTCCACACACACTGACACCAGCTGTATTCACTGTAGGTGCAGCAGAGTCAGGAGAAGATTGCTCGACTAGAGCAGGAGAAAGAGCACTGGCTGCTGGAGGCGCAACTGGGTCGAGTTCGGCTGGAGAAAGAGAACCAGCGAATAGCAGAGCTGGAGGCTCAGCTTTCAGCAGCTTTAGGAGGAGACAGTTTCACAGCCTCCTCACAGACCAGCTCTCTCACACTCACACACACTGACCCAGAAACGGATGAGAAGACTGGCAGAGAGGCATCTCATAGCACCAGTGTGGTTAGTCTGACTCAAAGGACTTCATTTCTAGAGAAATGTAGGTTTTTGAACTGAAGAACTAAGCAGAACTAGGCTTTCAGAAAAGCCCAAAAGAATTTATTTGTGGGTCACCCAAAAATGACTTCACACATGGTCTGTTTATTTTATGTTTATCCCAGAAATGCTTTCTGCCTTATGTTGGGTACTCTCATCAGCAAAGCACATCATTTTTAGTTTGTGTGGATTTGATGGGTTTTGTAAGCTGTATGACTCCAGTTAATTTAATGTTAATATTCTTCATCATCAGGTTGGAATGCTAACCACAACCCCCACCAACGAGAATGTAAGTACTGAGAAAATAGAAAATAATACTGTTGGATATGAATGAGATATTGATATCCAGAAAATTAATATCCAATAACTGTTTTAGATTTGATACAAAATTTAGATTTTTACAATAGGGAAGAAATAGCCTACATTGAAACCCCTAGTTTGTATGTATATATACACTGTTTTTAGCTCATAGTAATATTAATTAGCTGGCAGGGTTAACCCTGGATTCTGCCTGTACTACAGGTTGGAGATGAAGAGTCCCGGGAGCATCTGATTAAATCCCACTACATGGCACGAGTAGCTGAGCTGACCACCCAGCTTCAGATGTCCGACAGCAAGGCCGTGCATTTTCATGCAGAGGTTAGGACCAGTGACATTTTCCATCATCTTATCTCTGTCTCACAACTCTCAGTTAAACTTTTCTTTCAAGTTAACTCGGTTAGAAGGTTCTGTCTTTAGAACGGTTTGTTGTATTGTATGACTAGCACTGAAAGTTCAGCTGTTAATTGTACATTTCAGTGTGAATACCTCGCAACACATACTGGCAATTTTTGTGGTCCACATCTTTAAAAAAGATTGGTGTCTCAGATTACCTTAAATGGCTTTTTCCTGTAGTGTCGGGCACTGGCTAAACGTCTGACCATCGCAGAGAAATCACGCGAGACTCTAACTGAAGAGGTGAAGCAAGCCAGTCAGAACATCACACGCTTACAGGTAATCTGGACCCTGTCCTGTGGTAAAGATTATTGTCCCGTAAGTAGTGCTGGGTGATAAAACGATATAGATTTTTTTTCACGATAAGTTTTCCCTCGATGACTATGATAAGCTGAGGTAATAGAATTCGATAAGCATTAACGTTCGTTTCCATTTCACATCTATGCAGATTGACAGTGAGTTCAGAAGTCTAATACTGCTGCTTGTTAGCTCCTCCTCACCAGCACCACCAAAATACACGAAGTCGCTGTGTTCTCGTCTGTGTGCGTGTCAGCCCGTGTGCTAGCAATTAGCATGTTAGCTTGGCTGTCTAGCCTGTTGTTATTTTGAAGTGGCTGCGGCCGATAACAATCATTGTAAGTTTCAACAATAAAGCAACGACTAAACGTCTTTCTCATCCATCCATTCAACGCATCCAGCCGGACATTATATTATGTTTTGGCAATAAACATTGAAAGGGGAGATTTTCTTGATAAAGTAAATGAGCAGTGAAACAGACGCGTTATAGATGAGAACCCACGAATCCACATGTTAGTTTTTAACCTTTTATTCTCTCAGAAAACAATGAAAAACAAAATAACAGACGTACATTTTATATCTAAGTTTGTTTGTATGAATCTTTTTCCACAACACGGTCAGAAAACCGTGCAGCTCCTCCCTCTTTCCATAACAAAACAAAAAAGGTACCTAAACACTAATGTCAAACAGTATTATCCGGACACACACGCCAACTTAAAGTAGCAGTGTCCCATTTAAATCTACTACTGTGTAAACATAAAATATACAATAAATAAAACATAACTAAAATAAGATAACTGGCAATGTTTAAAGCCATAAAGAGGCATTTGGCTCCTACAAACATTTTAATATTTTAAATAGAAACATTTCATGTATTTATTCTGATGTTTTTAGAAAGATGTCGTTTAAAACGATGACAGTGTTCAAAAATGTTATCATAATTATTGAGATTGATCAATATAGAAAAATTTATTGTGATAAAATTTTTGGCCATATCGCCCAGCTCTAACCGTGAGAAAATAGGTCAGAAAGTCTGTCTAAAATATACATATGGCACATTAATTTAAATGTTATATACAATAGTATGTTTTGTGATACTGTATCGATTTTCAAAACACTATCAATACCCGAGTGTCAAATTTGGATGCTTCTCAATTTTTCTATTAATATCTGTGTGATGATACAGTTCAGAAATCATTTTATTTTAATTTAATCTCGATCACACATGATTTATTCCATGAGTCTATGAATGTGTGTTGATTCCTCTCACAAGTGATTTGTGTGTTTCTGTTTGATGTTCTCCAATGGACACTAGAACATTTTACAGCTCAAGACATTGAGACTTATTACACATTTACCTTCTGTTTTATTCACAAATGCCACAACATTTGTGAGCCTAAGACTTTGTTAAATCTATTTCAACACTACAAGAATTTGAGCTTTAAAATTGGGCTTCAGACTTTCATCTTTAGAGTCACATCTCTACACAGTGATCTTGGTCAAAGCATATGCAGAAAGTGAGAAAATGTCCTTAGAACCCATAGGGTTCATTAATAGCTTACATAGAAAAATGGGTGGCAGACAGTGGTTTGTTTTTGTGTTGTGTTTAAACTGTCAGCCACTACATAGCAGCTTTGTAATCGATCTCGAGTGAACCACCAACAGCTTTCCTAAAATTAGAAATAACAGTGTATCATTTTACTTAAAGTATCATAACATATAGCAGTATATTGATTTGTAAGCCCTATATCATGACGCGTATCTCCAGGTTCTTGTCAATACAACATCACTATAAAAAATCATAATGACACTGAGACTCACTAGCACCATCTGTTGGGGAAAAACACATTTGCTTGGGCAGCTTTTAGAGATTCCCGTTCTAACCTTCAGTTTTACTTCAGAATTAGAAGCTTACAGCCAACAGATTAATATTATGCATAATGTATGCCTTAAATATTTTTGACTCAACAGCTAACAGACATAAGTGGCCTATAGTTATATATTCTAATCAGCCTTCAAATCATATACAAACTTGTGGATATTCTTTGTTGAACAGGATGAACTGAGCACCACCAAGAGGAGCTACGAAGACCAGCTCAGCATGATGAGTGATCATCTGTGCAGCATGAACGAAACCCTAAGCAAACAGAGAGAGGAGATTGACACGCTCAAACTAGGCAACAAGGTCTGTTCCCCACATGATTCATTTCATTCACCTTTCATTTTTAAATATATTATAGTTTTTATAGCTGTCATATGTCATAGAACTTTTGCAAGGCTTTCACAAATATTAACAAGACACATGGTTCTCCTAGAAATCATATTAACAAAAAAACGTATCTAATATTTTACAGTAATCATACTATCTTAAAACACATCAACTACTCTGAGAGAGTTTATTTTTAAATATGGATGGGATTTAAATGCGTTTAAAAAATGATGTACAATTCCACATTAAAAAATTAATATTATGAATAAGTTCATTTTACTGTTGATCAGTATGTCACGAAAATTATAAAGTATGACAATGTCATTTCGAGTGTGATTAAATTACTATTCAAACAGTATGAACATTAAAATAAGAAAAAGCTTGAATGTCACTTTATGTGATGAATATAAAATGCATGGCAGTTTATCTTTCTGAAATAAATTGTGAACACAAACACAATATTCATATTTTTGCACTAGTATATTGACAGAATGCTATTTCGGTTTGAATCCCGGTCATGGTGTTTGCCATTAACAGCCGGGGCCCAAGAGAGCTAAAATTGGCCGTGCTCTCTCTCTCTCCCTATCACTCACACATTGCAATGCCCGCTGGCTCAGGCTTCTACTGATTGGTCCATTCAGAGCTGGGATGCTGCGCTTTCCTCCGAACATGTTGGCTCCCCAGTGACTGTGTATCAGCGGTAGCTGGAAAAGAGATGATGGCTACATCAAATGCAACGGAAGAGTCTTGTGCTTGTCTTCACCCTCCTAGAGTCAGAGAAAGTGAAAAGTGATGGGGAGAGTCCTAATGGAGGGGATGGGCTAATTGGCTACTACTACATTGGGAAGGGGATAAAAATTGGCAAAAATAAATAAAAAGTTAATAAGAAGCATTCTATTTCTGTGACTATTGACTTCAAGTGTTTATTAGTAGTGTTAGCCTCACAACTCCAGATCTAAACTATCAAAGCAAAATTTGATCTTGGCTGATCGACTACATCTGAAGTAAGGATATATTTACTCAAATATAAGAGGCATTCCCAGAATTCACTGACCAACACAACAGCTCAGAAAATTAGCTATTTTGTTTACATTTCTTTATTTAATATTTATTTGTCGGTCCATAGTAAAGGACTTGTTAATGAGTTGATCAGATGGGTCAGCAGGGCTGGCATCAGGGACAGCACTACCACTGCATTATAGTGATTTAAAAAGCCTGCCTTTCTGCATTTGACTTATCTAGGGAAACTCCAAGAAGAACAAAGGCCGGTAGTGGGGTCTACACTGCTTTTTAATCAGCAGAGGAGGTGAAGCAGGAACTGCTGGGACCAGACACAAGAGCTCTGACTGTACACACGTACCCACAACAGAGGCACATGGCGCTCCACTTCCTGCTCTGTTTTGTCAATCTGGCTAAACTTGACTTTGCGCTACATTTCTGTACAAATAGTTGCTGAAGTGCTTCTTTATGTGAGAGAGAGAGCAGCTACTTCATTCTTCATTCATTTGGGTCAGAGCACTTTGAAATGTGGAGATTTCTTCCAACTGCAGCGTGTATTTAGTATAGACTCTTTGTTTTTCTAATAATGTCTTGAGTGAGAGAGTGAGCTGTGTTTTTGTGGTCAGAGTGAAAAGGTGATTGTGTTTCAGAGAATTTTCCAACAAAGAGGCTGCCTCAGACCCAAAGAGTGAGCAGATGGACTGCACAATGTTATTGTTGTTCTGTAGCGACTTATTGCAATTGTAATATGACTTAAGATGTGATAAACACATCGCTGAACATTTCATGCAAACATTTCCGTGTGTTGTGGCTAAACATAGAGGATGCATTTGAGTAACAGCCATTGTGTCATCTCTGTCTGTGATCTGTGCACCATCTTTCAGGATTATGTGGTCTGTGCAAGGCTGAATCAGTTGTTACTTCAGTTCACCATGATGGTGAACGAACTGCAGGAATATCACAGAAGACTTTTAGGGTGATTTCTGAAGTTGATCAGTGTGTTTGCATACCTCAGAAAACATATTGGTGAGTGATATCTTCACAGTATAGTTAATATTTCTGTTTAAGGCATTGTTGGGAGATTATTATGAGAAGATTTTATGATGTATAACTCATTTAGAGTAGTTTTAAATGATGTCTGGCAGATAGATTAGAAAAGTTAAAGCCTAATTTATGGGTGGCACAGTGGCTTGGTGGTTAACAAGTTTGCCTCTCAGTGCTGGGGTTGTGGGTTTGAGTCCCCATCTAGATGGAGTTTCTATGTTCTTACCTATGTTTGGGTTTCCTCTGGAGTCTCCAGAGTCCAGTCCAAAAACCTGTGGGTAAGCTACTTTAAATTGGTTCTAGTGATAGTTCAGTATCCTGACTTTGGGTAAAATAGTACCCTGTTCAGTGGCAGGGTAGGGATACTCACCACAACCCTGAATTGACCAGTTAAGAGAATGAATTTTTGCTTTATACACATAACATCTTGAATGTTCTCATAATATAAGAAATATTAGCTATATTCCTACATTTAAGATGCATTATTTGACAGGATATATTGGTTTGTAGTTCTCTGATTGCTTCTTTGTATATTCCTGCCTTTCACAGTGTGTTGTTGAGGCAAAATTATATTGATTTTACATTAAGGCATATTGTGCAGCCCTAGTGAGTAAAACACATACTCATCTAAACACTTGTTAATCCAGTTCAGAAGACTAGTATGCACCTCAGTAGTACTGATTACTTATGCATGTAGCCAGAGGAAAATTCAGTGGTGTAAAGAGCGTAAAATTGTGGCTCTGTTGTTGTGATCACTAAAATAGTTATGAATATGCACTGAGCAGATTTTTTTCTGCCAAAAGGAATCATATATGGATGAGCAAAAGGGTTAATGTGAATACATTCAATTTATGTCTGATTTACATTTATGTACTGTCTTTTTTATTTCCTTTATTAAGAAATTAGACTACCAACGTTTTATGCAAAGGCTTTGAACGTTTCTCTTTCAACCAATGAAATCAGTGTTGTATATCATTAATGTACTCATCAGAAACCTCAGCCAAACACTGAGGACATTAGTTAAAACTGACCAAACATGACTATATTTCCACTCCATTCTAACTGTGACTGAGTCCATGCAGGTTTGAATGCTGCACTGGCAAATTCATGATTTCTGTTTTTCTTTTAATCATCCATGTGGCCTAGAAGTAGCTCCAGAATAAATGACAGTTTACACAGAGCCACATAGTTGGCTGGTCTGTAAGTTTACAAAGTTGTTGTTTCAGTCAGGCTTCTTTTACACTCTCCAAACTGTGCTCCAAGAGCTACTTCTGGGTCCAACTTTGAAGTGTTTGTCAATTTAATCACATCCAATTACTGCCCACATACCAAAACTGTGTACTAAACATGATACACTTGTGAATTAATAATAAAAAATGGATATGAAACTTGTGTTCTGTATTGTCATATGTTTGTAAAAAGATTAAATGATTCTGTTGTTTTTGTGCAAATAAAATGCTGGATACTGTCACTGGAGGTAAGCTGGCAGTTAGGTTTATCATCAAAAGTGTAAATACTTGTTTTATTTTTAACCATGTAAACCTGAACCATCAAAGGATTATGAGAAAACTCAATTCTTTGAAACTGACATGTTTATTTGCCCTTGTAACTAATTACACTGGATAAATGTGTGTGTGTGTGTGTGTGTGTATATATATATATATATATATATATATATATATATATATATATATATATATATATATATATATATATA
>BRDA01087729.1:0-10720 GCA_036984385.1 Crenuchus spilurus
TCTTATGACACCCACTCCCCCAGCAGCTGCTTCCACAAGCAAGCAAACGGTCAGGGTTGCCAGGTCCAGCAAAAAATATCCAGTCCAAAGTCAGTGTAAAACCCGCCCTTCAGTAGCTTGAGCTAGCACGTTTGAAGCAAATGGCAAAACAACTATGAGTGTACGACTTAGTATTTTGTTTATAAGTGATTTTTTATCAGCCATTAATAATATGGTAACATTAGTGTTTATTAATTCTTTTATAACAGTTTTATATCCCAGTCAAGAACATTTAATAGTAACAATTAGCAAAAAAAAAGGAACTGTCTCTCTCTCTCTCTCTCTCTCTCCTTTTCAGGCTGTACTTCCTTATGTCGTTATGTTCTCCTTCGTATTGTTGCATTCAATGTTCCAACACTTTTCTTGTTGTTTTTTGGCGGCTGCGGTAATTTTTAAAGGTAGCCCAAAAAAACGCATCCCTCCACGCTTTAATTTTCAGCCGTGACTGGATTTACAAACAAGCCCAATTTGGCGTGAAAGCCACGAACCTGGCAACCCTGCAAACGGTGAACGCTGCCACTTGGTGCAGGTTGAATGATATCAAGTTTTTGTGGGGAAAGGGGGGTTACATTACCAAATGATTAAACATGCTAAAATTTTACCCAAAATTGATCATGAATAAAGAAAATTACCAATTTATTCATGAAAGATGTTTTTGTAAATTGAAATTGTGACTTTATTGGGGGGGTTATAGTGATTGGATCAGATTATTGGGGGGGGCATAACCCCCCTATCCCCCCCGCAAATTACGCTCATGAGCGAAAGTGAAATTACTCTTCAGCAGTGTGACTGTGACTGTGGAGCTTAACGTGCTTTGAGAAAGTCAGACGTGCGGCAGGTTTATTTTAAAAAGCGGATTACTGGACAAAAACATTCTTTTTGTCCTTCTGTGACATTTTCGTTTAGTTTTTATTCGTCGATGGAAAGTCAAATACTTTTAGTCATAGTTTTAGTTTTAAAACATTAGTTTTTATTAAGTTCTCGTCTCGTTTTCGTCATGAAAAAATGGTCATCAACGAATATTTTTTTCGTCATAATTATTGTTAACGAAATTAACACTGGTGTGGTTACCTTTACCCATGAGCGGTCTTTCTACCATGTGCTGAGTGTTGTTCTTTGTCCACATCACGTCTACACTCCTCTCTTGTCTGCTGACATATGGCAGGCCGTTTTAACATTTAATCCGTTTGTCTGACTATCCGTAATTACATTTAAGATATCTCAAACGTAATTATGACTAGACAAAACCACATTTTGACTATCCAGAATGGTAATTTAAGATATCTGCTATTACATTCTGACTAGTCAAAATACCTTTCAAGATATCTCAAATGACGTCACCGGATTCGTCATTTGACGGGTCACACATCCGTAATTACAATTCAAGATATCTCAATTATGACTAGTCAAAATGACATTTTTAGATATCTGAATTGCGTGTAAGCCCCCTTTGTGCTGCACTGAGCTGCCCAGAGTTGCCAGGTTCGCGGTTTTCACGTCATATTGGGCTTGTTTCAAACACTAACACTAAGGAAAGATAGCCTGAAAAGGAGAGAGAGAGAGAGAGAGAGAGAGAGAGAGAGATATATACAGAAGGTGAAGAGAAAACAGTCACTAGCTAACATGCCAGGTAAATGGGGGAAATACGAGAGGCGGTATTGCAAGGACTGGGAAAAAGAAAAAGGTCTGATGGACTGATAATAAATATTAAGTCGTACACTCAGTTGTTTTGCCATTTGCTTCAAACGTGTGACAGTACGTTTTTTGGGCTAGTTTAAGCTACTGAAGGGCGGGTTTTAGACTGACTATTGGCTGGATATTTTTTGTTGGACCTGGCAACCCTGGAGCTGTCCAAACAATTGCCTGTAGTGTGGAATCTCCAGTGGCTGCAATGGCACTGGCCGTTCTGGACAAAATTGTACGAAAATGCCACAGTATAGAGAATAACTCATCTGTATTTCTTAATTCATGTCAAGAACGAGCTGCAGCGCTTAAAATCATGTTAAAAACACGAGAATTTGAGCTTCACTGACCTGACATTGCGGACCAAAATGCATTATAAACTTTCCGCCAAAATGCTACATAAATCAGTGTTTTGACTAGACAGAATACAAGAATTCAAGATAACTCAAACGTCATTCTGACTAGTCAGGTTAAGATATCTTAAATAGAAAAGCCGTCTAATTCAAGATATCTCTAATTCATTTGGAGATATCTTAAATGGAATTTTGCCTAGTCATTATTTGCTCTCAAGATATCTAGAATTCAATTTTCACTAGTCAAAATTATTTTTCGCCTATCTAAAAATGCATTTAGGATATCTTTAATTAGAATTATGACTAGTCTAAATAAAAAACAAGATATCTTGAATTAACTTTATGACTAGTCATAATTTATTTGTAGACATCTGAAATGTGAGTTTCAGTCAGTAATTCACTGAAGATATCTTGAATTGAAGGCGCCATACAAATCAATGATAAATCTGACGTCATTTCGACTAGTCAGAATATAATTAGAGATATCTTAGTTTACTAATACATCTAGTCATAAATCAATTTCAGATATCTGGAATGTAAGTGTGGTGAATCTGATTAAATGTTAAAACGGCCTGCCATAGCTGACAGCTCTGCTTGTATTTTCCATGTGATTACATTTGCTTTATATACCTTTCCCAGTGTTTCAGTCCTTGACTGTCATTTGATTTCACAGCCACAGTGTTAATGGCTACATTCACATTACAGCCACGTTGCTCAAATTCCATTTTTTGCTCAGATCAGATTTAACTATCTTGGCGTTCACATTCACAAATGTAAGTGAGCTGTATCTGTCTGTAATGTGAACCAATCTGTCCCTGAAACGGTGCGCATGCGCACATTGATACATGTAAACACGTCGCCTTCCTCACTAACAACAAAAAGCGTCACATTTCTGCAGGGTTGCCAGGTTTGTAAAAATACCGTTTAGGTAAAACTTCAGATTTGGTGGTTTTCAGGGTTTTTGCCAGAGGTGGGAGTAAGTCCCTCATGTGCAAGTCACAAGCAAGTCTCAAGTCATTGCCTTCAAGTCTCAAACAAGTCCCAAGTCACTGTGGTGAGAACCAAGCAACTCGAGTCGAGTCCCCGCTATAATTCAAGTAAGTCACAAGTCAAGTCATACAAATATGGTCTGATCTGCCCCAGTTTACACATTTAAAACAATATAGATGGTCGTATACAAACTGAGTTTTATTTCAACATAAACTAAACCTATTAAATATCAAATATACCTGAAACATACAATTACATAACTTACTTAATGGCTTACTTCCCCCATCAAGAGTGTCACACCATTTCTCCATCACCTATTAATGCATCTCTCAAACGTGCTTCTTAATGAACATTTCTGAGCACAAAAAAAGTATTTTATCATCAACTGAATAGTAGATAAAATAAAAATAAGTATATAAAAATAAATAAAAACATATTGCCTGAAATGTAAACCTGTTACCTATAAAACAATGTCTGAAATGTTAATATTACAAACATTATAAAACATTACATCAAACCATGAAAACATTCACATAATGTTTTTAGTATGCCACATACTATTCACGCTATTTTGTCCAGTTCATATCGACACTAGCAAACATCTCTGCCACAACATTAAAGAAATATTTAACGTTAGCATAACTTTCCAATTTAAGCAATCTTATCTTTACATATACTAGATGTCAAGGATGCTAGACAGTGTAGATATGAACAGAACAAAATAACAACAACAGCATGTGGCATACAAAAACCACGTGTCTATTAATTTATTTAATTAATTTTTTATTTATTTTATTATTTTTTGTACACATTTTGTGTGTTTGTTATTTTGTATACATTTGGTCCGGTTAGGTTTGTTTTCACACTGCATTTTTTCGAGCGCTCCAAGGACTTTTATTATGACACACCCACGTGCTGTCGTCATCACTTATGTGGTGTGCGTCTTCCTACACTCGACACTGATTGGTTGTTAGAAGGACGTTCAGCTGAAGTGTTTACTTTTATATAGCATTGTTTCATTAGTTTAGGTTGCTCTGTCATCCTGTTATATCCTTTCTCTCTCATTATCTCAGACAATAAGCTGCACGTTTCAGTATTTTGTGCGTTTTTAAGCTAACTGTTCACATGTTCATCAGGCTAAAATTATATTAAACATTTGGTCTCCTCCTCTCTCCATGTGCTACAACGGCTTGTTATTGCTGCTGTTTAGCGTTCTGTGTGATGCTGTGCTGTAAAATCAGCCGATCATGCTTCAAAAGAAAATCTTCTAACGTGATCTAACTTTGTTTTTAAATTGCAAATATTTAAATAAAAAAATTAACTCTTTTCGAGTCATCTGTCACAAGTCTAAGTCAAGTCTCAAGTCATAAAGACCAAGTCAAGTCGAGTCTTTTACCAGCGTTAGTCAAGCAAGTCTCGAGTCCTCAAAATTGCAACTCGAGTCTGACTCGAGTCAAGTCATGAGACTCGAGTCCCCCACCTCTGGTTTTTGCACTAAATAAAAGAAGAATGAGAAAGTAAGATTTGAAGAAGATTTATGTTTAAAAGCTCATTAAAATGTGTCACTTTATATTTTGGGCTAGTTTCTGTTTGTGTAGTGTGACTTTCTGTTACAAAATCAGTATGAGGTTTGGGGGATTTGGTAATATCCCCCAATATTTAGCATTGATCTAATTTGTGTATGTATACCCTTACTCTGATCTCTTTCACATTCCTCAGTCTGTGCATACGTGAAACCGACACGGTACAAGAAATACACAAGCAGTGTTTAACATGGCACCCACGAGACGCCAACAAAATACTTCTGTAGCAACGCTGATGATGGATGTTCATATTTTCAGGTAAAGTGGCTCAGTATTTTGTGTGCGTTTTAAAAAGCAGCATGAATTCACGTTTACATCAGGGTGGCACGGTGGCATGGTGCCTCTCAGTGCTGAGGTCTTAGGTCTGAGTCCCTATCTGGGTGGAGTTTCCATATTCTCCCCGTGTTTGCGTGGGTTTCCTCCGGGATCTCCGGTTTCCTCCCACAGTCCAAAAACATGGAGATCAGGTGAATTGTGTGTGTGTGCCCAGCGATGGTGATAATGGATGGACGGATGATGTTTACATCACATGTAATTCTGTGAGGCTGCTTGTAAAGACTGATTACTCAAGTGCCTTAACCATTGATTGGATTACTGACAAAATCTGATTTTCATGGCAATAGCTAATCCAGGAGCTCAAAATAAGTATTTAGAACAGCTCAAATGTGAAAGCAGTACATTTTCCTTTAAATGAAATGTGGACAATATACATGCAGTTGTAGTTTGAGGGTATTGTCTACTCAGGAAAAGTGTAGATTTCTACTAAAACCTTTTAAATTCTAACACTTTAACTAAGACATCTGCACTCACCTGTAGCCGCCAGTCTGGGTCAACATTCCAGCACAGCTCCTCTGCTGCCGGGACAGGAGGGCTGCTGCCAGTGGATCAGACAAGCACAAAGCCGCTGTTTTGGTGGGTAAGGCCATGCCCGCTGCTTCTGCACTGGCACCAGTCATCCTCATACTGGCATCAGCTTGCGCCAGGGCCTCTCACACAGTTGGCGGACGAGCAACTGGGACGTGGGGGGATGCCAGCGACACAGACGGCTGCCCAAAGCTGTCTGGAGCAAACTGGTCCTCAGAAACACTCCTCTAAAGAAAGAGCACGGCTCATCTTTTACTTATGCAGACCTTCTTTTAAGGCCTTATTCTTTTTTTTCTAGCAAAGCACTACTATACATGGGATTGTTCTGATTTTGTCTAGTGGTGTCATAGTTGTAACATAAATGCCTGATTTCAAATATTGGAGATAATCACAGTTAACATAAATGACCTCAGCTGTTTTGCACACTTAATGTGAACACACTAGGCTGTGAGAACAATGTGCCCGAAGCGGTGGGCAGTCCTATCAACGGCGCCCGGGGAGGAATTGGGGGTTAGGTGCCTTGCTCAAGAGCACTTCAGTCATGACCTGCCTGAGGATTGAACCGACAAACTTAGACCAGATCCCAAACCACCAGGCCATGGCATTTAATAATGATTAAAGAATAAATCATAAATAATAATAATAATAATAATAATAATAATAATAATAATAATAATAATAATAATAATACTCTTTAAAAAAAATTATAATAAAATAAAAATCATAAAATGTTTAATAACAGTAATAATAATAATAAATACATTAATAATAATAATACTAATAATAATAATAATAATAATAATTATTATTATTATTATTATTATTATTATTATTATTATTATTATTATTATTATTATTATTATTATTATTATTATAACTTTTCAAATACATTATGGCCTATATGTTTAGATCAGGCCTGTATTTCTAAAATTAAAACTCAGTGATTTTTACCTTAAGTTTCATGTTTTTGATCATATTAATTATGAATCCCAAATCATTTAAAAGACAAAAATAATGATTTCTGTCTCCACCTGCCACCCTGTCATTGACCTGTTAATATTTTACGTAATGTACAGATTAGAAAAGAAAACAAATAGTGAAGTTTGCAGTTAAGATTTTATTTCATTTATTATTATTATTTATTTATTTCACACTATAAGAACTCTTCACAGTCCTTGATAGGTTTATTCACTTCATACAGATATTAAAGGAGAACATTTTTATTGTTGTAGTTATTATTTTTTTTTGTGTGTGAAATCCTCAAGTAAGACCTTGAAGATGTTTTATATTCAAGCGTATTCACCCATTTTTTCCCTCTGTGCCCTGAGTACAACCCCTTCTTCAGAAATCATCACTCCATCAAGGGCCCATTTTACACCACATATCAAATAAATCATCTCTGTGTTTGGCGACCAGATCAACAAGGCGATAAAAATGCCTGCTCAAGCGCTCCCTCACTACCTGTCAAACAAAGAGTGGATAATACCTTTCCTCTCGCAACAAAACAGAACAATTAAAATTCTTCAAAGAACACCAGCGTCTGGCTTCTGTTTCAGTGAACGTCGTGTCGTAACAAGCATAATTATTTCACAATTTCCGCCCGCAGTCTGACAAGAAAGCTCGCCTTTTGTTTTGTTCTGAATGTTCTCATTACCCAAGTATTGACATGATAACAAGCCCTTTGTACCTCGGGAGCCAAGCCGTTTGTTCTAAAATCTCACCTCTTTATGTAATAATAAAAACAGCAGGCATGTGCGGTGTAATGAATTTTATTCACATGAACGTTCAACGAGTTAGTGCTGCTCTCCATCTGATTCTCTTTGTTTTCTCTGGTTTTGACTTTCAAGGTTTATTTGCTGCCTGAATGCGGTGATAGTGTAACAACAATAGAGAATGTTCTTGCCCATTTCTTCACTTCACTGATCATTATACAAAAACCACACTCTACTATAAAGACTTTTAAACACTGGCTAATATTTATCATCATCTGCCTGCAGTTATTTAACATGTTTAAGATTAAACTGTTTGGTTTAGAGGAAAGCAATGTAGTAGTATCCAAAGGTGGTGCAAACCAGTGGCGGCTGGTGAAAAATATTCTTACTGGGGCTGTTTGAGCCGTTTTTAGTCAGTTTCAACAAACGTCCCAGTATTACTGAACACAAAAATGCTGAAAAAGTCACTATTTAATTGGCATTAAAGACTTTTAATTAATGTAAATTGTCATTAGTTGCATGTAAATGTGCAAAAAAGTATGTATCGTTAGATTATCAACTAAGTCTGTTTCACAAACATATACAATAAATCGAGCAAAAACACTATTAAGACTAAATATTAACATTTCTAGTCATGTATTGCATGTCAATAATGTCAGACGATCCTGAAACCACTGAATGACTCTGCTGGGGTGATAAATGAGTCAGATTTGAGGATGCTGATTGGCTACATTTCTGTTGCCATGCATATCTTGCGTCAGCAGGTCAATGATTGGCTGCTGCTTCTCTGGCCATGCGATATTTCAGTCACCTCAGAAAGGGAAGCCAGAAATGTATTTTTTAATGTAATTTGATACATGTTGTTGTGCATGTTTTGCACACACATACTTAAAATGTGTGGGTCTTGATTATTTTAAAATGTTTTTTTTTTATGTAAATAAAAATCATCAAGAAGGGTGGTACTCTATCGTCCTCTATTGGCCAGCCGCTGCTGGTACAAACCAACATAGAAGGTGTGAAAAGTGCCGAGGAGGTGCCAGATTCTGCACCATAGCAGCAGTATATAAAGGTGCATGATCCCATCAGATCTGTTTGTCAGAGAAAGACTTCACTGAATTCACTGCCCACTGAACTGATATCATGCCAACATCACACACCCTTCTAATAACCAATCAAAAGCAAAGTACAGGGAGTCACAGCTGACATAGGTGATGTCAAACTAAGTGTGTAAAGTTCCATTAATCTACAGTGTGAGACCAAATGCATAAAATGTAATAAAAAGATGAACTTTCAGGTGTGAAAACACAAATAATGATACTATAACAGGCATAACATGACAAATCTTTTTTACCCAATTCTCCCCCCAATCAACCCGCCCATCTGCTAGGACTCTCCCAATCACGTGTAATGTCCCTGACTCTAGGATGGTGAAGACTAGCACAGGCCTCCTCTGATGTATGTGAAGACAGCCACCACCTCTTTTCCAGCTGCCGCCATCATTGCTGGGCTCTGAGGAAAGCTCAGGATCCCCAGCTCTGATACATCAGCTAACAGACACCTGAGCCAGCGGGCACTGCATGGTAGTAGTGATGGGGAGAGAGTGCCATCTAATTTAGTACTCTCAGCCTCCAGATGATGGCAAGCAGCAGGCAATCCTCTGATCATAGTGTCAGCACCTTAGTCCGCTGAGCCACTCGAGGGCCTATGTCATACAAATCTACTGATGCTAAGCAGGTCTGGGTCTGGTTAGTGTTTGGATGGGAGACCTCCAAAAAAAACTTATGTGTACTGAAAGTGGGGTTGCTGGACAACATGTGTTTAGTGTTGATCCCAGTGCAGTTCTGGTGTGGACCAGCTGCAGGTGGATGCTGACTGTTGGTGGAGGTTGAAGTGACAGAAATGTGGCTGTATTAAGTATTACTACATGGTTGAACAGTTTTGGGATTGATTTATCAGAAAATCTGACACCTTAAGCAGTTCAACTGGCAGTTCTGGAGAGACAGCAGATGCTGCTATCAACATACTATGAATGGCTGAAAAGGTGACTCAGTTAAAAATATATATAGTTGCAGTATTTATAGACTACATGGTAGTCTACAATCAAATACATAATGTATGACTGAAGTCTCAGAACCTCACCCCTGGGTTACTTTTTGCCTTAAAAGGACATTGGTAGTGATGTAGACTCATTTGACACGTGCAGGCTTCTGGTCAAGTTTTACATAGCCATATTCTCTAAAACTAGGTGAGCATGTAGTAAAAGTGTTAATACAGGGGGGTTAAACTCTAGTCTTGGAGTGCCAGTGTCCAGTTAGGTGATTTCCCTGTTCTGACAATACAGTTAAACCTGCTGAGTTCAATCAGGTGTGTTTGATCAGGAAGATCATCAAACTGTGCAGGAATTCGACCCTACAGGACTGGAGTTGGACACCCCTGGGTCCGCAGACAGCCTATTCTGTTGGCCAATACAAGTGCAATGCGAGATATCTACCCATGTGCTCTACTTTCATGTCTTTTTAGGACTTTCACAGTTACAATTTGGGACATTTCTGTGAACAGCTCCAATCAGGAAAACAAGGACATCTGGTCAATGAGCTGTACCTGGGTACTCATGTTGTATATAACTGCCCATCCTGCTAGGGTACCAAGTGAGCCAAACTGATATGTGGGAGGAGTTTGAAGTATGGTGTCAATGATGTCAACAGGCTCATGTTTGGTCCTATTGTATTGGCAGTACTTCTATACAGGGACTAGACAAGCCGTGTGTGTTCATTTGTACATCTGTGTCACCTGAAGGTAGCTGAATCCATTCATTATAAGGGGTGTCCACAAATATTTGAGTAGAAAAAATATAAGAATAGGAAAAATATATAAAAAATATTTTTTATTTAACCATTCCTTTAATTGGACAGATGGATAGATGACTGGATGGATGGATGAATGGATGGATAGATAGAGCTACCCGCTAATCCTTTGGCTATATATAACCATTTAATTAATTGATTAATGTTGAACAGTGTGCATTAGCATTATGCGTTTGTGGAAATGAATCACTTCATTCTTAATTTAGTCAGCATAGAGCTAATGTTCACTAAAGTCATCATAGATCCTTTATCCTTCCTCCCACTCTGTCTCTCTCTACCTCTCTATCGCTCTGTCTCTCTGTTTTCTCTCTCTCTCTCTCTCTCTCTCTCTCTGTGTGTCTCTCTGTTTTCTCTCTCTCTCTCTCTCTCTCTCTCTCTCTCTGTGTCTCTCTGTTTTCTCTCTGTCTCTCTCTGTCTCTCTCTGTCTCTCTGTTTTCTCTCTCTCTCTCTCTCTCTCTCAAATTCAATCAATCAAATTTTATTTATAAAGCGCTTTTTACAACTGATGTCACAAAGCAGCTTTACAGGGTTAGTAACAACAGACATAACATCATTAATCCCTAATCCCCGGTGAGCAAGCCAACGGCGACAGTGGCAAGGAAAAACTCCCTCAGAGCTGGAGGAAGAAACCT